>JARGCV010000468.1:772500-788061 GCA_034064705.1 Bothrops alternatus | reverse complement strand
TCCCCCGCGGCCGCTCGAGACGTCGCCCTCCGTCCCGCCCGCGCCTCGGCCGCCTCTTCCCCGCCAGGCAGGGCAGGCAGGGAAGGAGGGAAGGAGGGAGGGGAAGGAAGGAGGGAAGGGGAGAGGCGCGCCGGAGGAGGAGGAGGAGAGGCCGCCGCGGCCGCCGCCGGAGGGGCCGGAATTGGCTGCTGGGAGGGCGCAGCGGGCCGGGCGGCGTTTCCGGAGGCGGCGGCTGCCTGCTCCTGCGGGCTGGAGCCGCGCTAAATCGCTGCCTGGCGGGCGGGCTGGCTGGCCGGGGAGGCGGCGGCCGAGGAGCCGCGGCAGGTAAGGCCGGCGCGCAGCATCCCCCACGTCCCCCCCCTCCTTGGGCGGCTCCGGCACGGGGGAGAAATGGGGGGGTCTTTGGGGTGGGGGAGTCCGGAGAGGGGTGGGCAGGGCCTGTTGGGGAAGCCCCTTCCCCCCCTCCCTCCCTCCCCTCCCTCCTGCCTTCCCCCCTCCGGCCTTCCCTTAATCCTCTGTTTCCTTCCTTCCTTCCCTCCCCTCCCCTCCCCTCCCTCTTCCCTACTCTTTTATTCATCCTAACCCTTCGCTATTTCCTTCCTTCCTTCCCCTCCCCTGCCCTTTTATTCATCCTAGCCCTTCTCTATTTCCTTCCTTCCCTTCCCCTCCCCTGCCCTTTTATTCATCCTAACCCTTCTTTATTTCCTTCCTTTCTTCCCCTCCCTCCCCTGCCCTTTTATTCATCCTAACCCTTCTCTATTTCCTTCCTTCCCCTCCCCTCCCCTGCCCTTTTATTCATCCTAACCCTTCTCTATTTCCTTCCTTCCTTCCCCTCCCCTCCCTCTTCCCTGCCTTTTATTCATCCTAACCCTTCTCTATTTCCTTCCTTCCCCTCCCCTCCCCTGCCCTTTTATTCATCCTAACCCTTCTTTATTTCCTTCCTTTCTTCCCCTCCCCTCCCCTGCCCTTTTATTCATCCTAACCCTTCTCTATTTCCTTCCTTCCCCTCCCCTCCCCTGCCCTTTTATTCATCCTAACCCTTCTCTATTTCCTTCCTTCCTTCCCTCCCCTCCCCTGCCCTTTTATTCATCCTAACCCTTCTCTATTTCCTTCCTTCCCCTCCCCTCCCCTGCCCTTTTATTCATCCTAACCCTTCTCTATTTCCTTCCTTCCTTCCCCTCCCCTCCCCTGCCCTTTTATTCATCCTAACCCTTCTCTATTTCCTTCCTTCCCCTCCCCTCCCCTGCCCTTTTATTCATCCTAACCCTTCTCTATTTCCTTCCTTTCTTCCCCTCCCCTCCCCTGCCCTTTTATTCATCCTAACCCTTCTCTATTTCCTTCCTTCCTTCCTTCCCCTCCCCTCCTTCTTCCCTTCCCTCCCTCCCTTCCCCTTCCTTCCCTGGCCTTCCATTAACCTTCTCTATTTCCTTCCTTCCTTCCCCTTCCCTTTCCTTCCCTGTCCTTTCATTAACCCTGCCTCTTCACTATTTCCTTCCTTCCTTCCTTCCTTCCTTCCTTCCTTTCCTTCCTTCCTTCTCCTCCCTCCCTCCCTTCTTTCCTCTCTCCCTCTCACCACCACCCAATTCCTCCCTCCATCATAAACACCCCCTTTCTGCCCTGGGGGGGTGGGAAGGGGCGGAAGGAGGGGGTCACCTGCCAGTCCCTCTCTCTGGCATGGGCATCTCCATTGTCTCCCTTTACAGACAGCCCCCCCTCTTCCCGGTTCGGTTCCTGAGCCTTGCATGCTTCCAATCTTGGGATTTGGGGCTAAATTTTCCAATTTTACACGGGAGAAAACCCAAATAACCAAAGACCTACATACAAACCCCCGCGAAAACCTCAGAAAACATATATGTATGTATGTATGTATGTATGTATGTATAAATGTTCTTATTTTATTGCATTGCAAGCCCCCCCCCGCCTCTCAATAATGAGACGGGCGGCGTATAAATTTACTAAAGAAAAGAAAAGCTGTTGGCTCTGCGCAGAAGGGCTTCCTCCCTCCAGCCCCCCCTTTTTATCTCCCCACAATTCTTTCAGCAGCCTGGAAGGGGGGGGGGAAAGGCTGCTGCAACTGCCAATCCAGGAATTTGTAATGTAGAGAACTGAGTTCAGAATGAAATAGTGAATTCCTAAAGGAGGCGAAAAAGGAAAAACCACAGGCAATGTTTTAAATCAGGGGTGTCCAACCTGGGCCATTTTAAGACTTATAGACTTCAACCCGGCTGGGGAATTCTGGGAGTTGAAGTCTATAAGTCTTAAAATGGCCCAGGTTGGACTCTCACTCTCTCTCTCTCTCTCTCTCTCTCTCTCTCTCTCTCTCTCTCTCTCTCTCTCTCTCTCTCTCTCTCTCTCTCTCTCTCTCTCTGTCTCTCTCTGTCTCTGTCTCTCTGTCACTCTCTCTCTCTCTCTCTCTCTCTCTCTCTCTCTCTCTCTCTCTCTCTGTCTCTCTCTGTCTCTCTCTCTCTCTGTCTCTCTCTGTCTCTCTCTCTCTCTCTCTGTCTCTCTCTCTCTCCCTCTCTCTCTCTCTCTCTCTCTGTCTCTCTCTCTCTCTCTGTCTTCTCTCTCTCTCTCTCTCTCTCTCTCTCTCTCTCCTCTCTCTCCTCTCTGTCTCTCTCTCTGTCTCTCTCTCTCTCTCTCTCTGTCTCTCTCTCTCTCTCTCTCTCTCTCTTCCTCTCTCTCTCTCTCTCTCTCTCTCTCTCTGTCTCTCTCTCTCTGTCTCTCTCTCTCTGTCTCTCTTTCTCTTCCTCTCTCTCTCTCTCTGTCTCTCTCTCTCTCTCTCTGTCTCTCTCTCTCTCTCTGTCTCTCTCTCTCTCTCTCTGTCTCTCTCTCTCTCTTTCTCTTCCTCTCTCTCTCTCTCTGTCTCTCTCTCTCTCTCTGTCTCTCTCTCTTTGTCTCTCTCTCTCTGTCTCTCTCTCTCTCTCTGTCTTTCTCTCTGCCTCTCTCTCTCTCTCTCTCTCTCTCTCTCTCTCTCTCTCTCTCTCTCTCTCCAGTTTTAACACTTCTACCCCATTTGCATGACTATTGTCTGATGTTTTTCTGAGCAACGGGCAATGGAGCATCAGGGATCAGAAAGTCCACCAAAATAAACCAAATTGAAATCTGCCCAATATAACAAGGACAGAGAGCTAGCTACTTGCAGAAACGTTTTTATGCAACGGATTGTTATTCTTCATTCTGGCTGTTTAAAACGTTCTCCTGGCGTTAGGTTGGTTTTTGTGTGTGTGTTTGTGCATGTGTCTTTCCTCTGGGTGTATTTGTGTGTGACTCCGGGCAGAAAGTCCAGTACGAAAATAGTAAGGACAAATAATAAAAGTAACGCAGAAGGGATATGAATAGCTTGGGCAAGGCCGATGTTGATTTTAAAAAGTTCACTAAATCACTTTTAGATGTTAACTTATGTTTTGGTGTTTCCTGTTGTTCATTGATTAATAGTGTCTAATTCCACCCATATATATATATATATAACCTGTTAACATCATCAGAGCAAAGGGCTAAATAAGAAGGGGGGAGTATCTGATTGACTTTAAATGTCCATACCTGGGATTCCAATATTCAAAATTCTACGTGGGAGAAAACCCGAAGAACCAAAGACCTACATACAAACACCCGCGAAAACCTCAGAAAACAAATATGTGTGTGTGTGTTTTCTGAGGTCTTCGCGGGTGTTTGTATGTAGGTCTTTGGTCCTAGAAGCACGAAGCCGAAAACACTAGCCTGAAGATGACGAATGGGACTTCGTCAAAACGTCGCCAAGACACTTCCAATTTCACGTGGGAGAAAACCTGAATAACCAAAGACCTACACACACACACACACATATATATATATATTGCTGCTGGGGTGGGTTTTTTTTTCTGAATGGGGCTGATTTTAGTGGTATTTGGTTTCTGTGCAAAAGGTATCACGCAAGACTTTGCACAAATATGAAATAGGTAGGCTTAAGATAGGCCTGTGTGGTTTCCCCACAGCCTGAGATTGAAGACTATCTGCCGACTCTTTCACAAGCCCAAGATTCTCCAGGCGGCCGCTAAATCATAAACCCTAACTAACAAACCGTGATGGCTGCGTATCGTGGTTTGGCTTATCCTGTCACCTAATCCTGGGTAGTGGTTAGATTGCAAGGCTGTTCATCGTGGGGCTTCTTCTTGGTTAGGCAGGGAAAAAAGCACGCTGGTGACTTCCCCAGGCCTATTTTCCTGAGACCAAGCTTTGTATCGCCTATTTTATGATCTCCTTTGGAGGAAATAAGGTTTGACCTATGATCGAGGGATTTAATTAAACGATCACTGGCCCAGTAGCCCTCACCTTTCCGATCAGATGAAAAAGAAGAATCTGAAGGACTGTTTAGGATGGGGAAACGGGAGCAGGTCGTATGGCCTTATCTCCCATTTTAGAATAAGAGTGAGCACGTCGTGCCCAAATCCAATTTGGTGGCTTTCGAAGCTTGTTCCAAAGGTGCCTTTTTCCCCAAAATGCAACTGGACTTTTTTGGTGTTTTGTTTTGTTTTTTTTCCTTTGAAAACATTCGGCTTCTCATCCATGAAGGGAAGGGCAGAAGCGAAATGTTTTCAAAGGAAAAAAACAACAACCCAAAACTGTCCACCAAATTGGATCTGGGCCTATGACTTAAACTCCCTCTTATTCTAAAATGGGAGGTAAGGCATAGGACCTCCTGCCGTTTCCCCATCTTAAACAGTTCTTCAGATTTTTCTTTTCCATCTGATTCCAAAGGAAAACATTTATTTTTTTTGGGGGGGGGGAAGCATCTTTGGGACCAGCATGACCTTGGAAGGATGGAGCATCTCCACAGACTTTCTCCAGCTTGCTTTCCTTAGGAGGTGAGAACACTGTTTGGGGGCCACATTGAAATAGGAGATCTGTTCATTTTAACGGTGTGAGGTGTGCGTCTCCAAAGACAATTGACTCCAAAGACAATTGTCAAACCTTTCTAGACATCAAAAACAGAAATTCCATCAGGCTGTAGGGAAAAAAAGGGGGGTGGGGGAAGGTCTTGGCAAATTATGGTGGTGATTGTGACTGACAAAAGGAAAAAAAGACTCAAGTCACCTTAAAATCTCTGAGGAAACGATCAGAATGCAAAAAAAAAATAATAAAAATCACCCATTTTCCCCACCCTACTATTTTGTTATGGCTATATCTGTGCCCCGAACATCACGGATGCTTGTGATATTCTGATTTACTGAAGGAATCGAGTTGTCTGAATCCTAGACTCAGCCAGCATCAGCAGGAGATGTGAAACGTGTTGTGCGATTAATCCAGCCAACGGTGTGTTCGTGTGTTCGAGAGGGACTGTAACTCAGTCACGTTGTGTGAATCCTGATACCCAGCCCTATCTGTTCAGTCACCCAGGGAAACAAGGCAGAAATGCACGTCCGAATGGGTTAAATATAATTGAAGCGGTGTGTTGCGTGGACTTCCTGCATGTACCTCAGTAGTGGCGTCTGTGCAGAATGATGAACCAGAATTTGAACTCAAGTAGATTCTAGCAGTTGAGTTGCATCAACAGGAAGGTGATTCACGTGTCTGAATAAGGTTGGGCTCATAGTATGGCATGGGATGCTGGAAAACTCACATTGGGTGGGGTTCACATAAGCCAGGGGTCTTCAAACTGGGCCTTTTGTGACTTGGGGACTTCAACTCCCAGAATTCCTCAGCCGGGATGCTTTAAGACAGGGGTCTTCAAACTGGGCCTTTTGTGACTTGGGGACTTCAACTCCCAGAATTCCTCAGCCGGGATGCTTTAAGACAGGGGTCTTCAAACTGGGCCTTTTGTGACTTGGGGACTTCAACTCCCAGAATTCCTCAGCCGGGATGCTTTAAGACAGGGGTCTTCAAACTGGGCCCTTTTGTGACTTGGGGACTTCAACTCCCAGAATTCCTCAGTCAGGCACGCTGGCTGAGGAATTCTGGGAGCTGAAGTCCACAAGTCATCAAAGGGCCCAGTTTGAAGACCCCTGACATAAGCCATAAAACCAAGCTTTGCAAAGCACACTGGCTAAATCCCTCCAAAATGCTTAGCACAAGGGTTCCCCAACCCTCTGAGGTCCCCAACCTACCGGGCCGTGGCCTATTTGCAACCGGGCCACCCGAATGGCGGAGTGGCGCGCATACACAGACGGACTCGCACGAGTGGCTGGCTGGCACGCACGCCCACTGCACCTCGCACAGCTGGGGGGGAGAGGAGAACCGGGCCAAGCGAGTGGCGGGCAGGGGTTGTGTGGGCATGCACGTGGATGCTCATGTGAGTCGAGCTGCGTGCGTGCACGGACCCACTGCTCATGCGATGTGGTTCCCCCTATTCCCCCCCCTAGCCGGGCCACCCAGCAGCATAGGTTGGGGACCGCAGCCAGTCTTATCACCTGCTGCTGTTAAAACAAAAAGAAGATGGTTCCCATGACCACATGGACACCAACTTGACATCTCAAGGAGTTCCTGGAGAAAATTTGTCCCCTCCAGCCACTTGCATTCCACTTGGAAAGCCTGGCTGGCTTTCTACACACATGATTAATCGACGCTGGGTGAATCAGAGGCGGTTGGCTGAGTTCACCCAGCACTCTGGGCTAAACCTCCAGGCGAAATAGGCTAGTAAAGGCAGCAGGCCAAGGTTCTCCAGGCTGAGAGTTTGTGGAAAAACATATCAGCGGTGAGAGGTGGAGGCTGGCAGTCCACCCCGTGTCCTGATTTATATCCTGCAAGAACAATTTGCACGCTGAGTCCTGCCATTCAGGAGTCAACGCGAAACAAAGGGCGGGGGGGGGAATTATTTTGCCTTCATTTTATTTTATTTTTTATTCTAGTGGCCTCGAGGTCATTCTACGGGTAGCCCTAAACTCATGACCGCAATTTCTGTTCGCTAAGCGAGACGTTTGTTCGGGGAGTTTTGCTCCTTTCTACGACCTTTCCCGCCACAGCCGTTAAGTTGGTTGTTGAATTTTACTTCGCCTGTCCGAAGGTCAAGAAAAGGAGGTCGCAGGACCCGGGCGGGGGGGGGAGGGGGGGACCCTGTGACCGTCATAAATATGAACCAGGAGCCAAGCATCTGAACGTTGATCCCATGAGCGCAGGTTGCAAGGGTGAAAAACCGTCATAAGCCACTTTTCCAGTGCCGTTGTAATTTTGAATGGCCACTAAATCAGGGGTTCTCAACCTTGGCAACTTTAAGACTTTTGACTTCAACTCCCAGAATTCCTCAGCCAGCTTTGCTGGCTGAGGAATTCTGGGAGTTGAAGTCCACAAGTCTTAAAGTTGCCAAGGTTGAGAACCCCTGCACTAAATGAACTGCAGGTCCAGGAGATACTTTGCACTTAAGGTTTTTTCTTGCCGTTGGTTGTTAAGCTGCCTTGAGTTTTGGAATAAGCAGAGAGAGGTGGTATAAGTTAAATAAAACGAATAGACCAAAAAAAACCCAAAACAAAACAGGCAGCAAAACCATTTTAGGGACTGGGAATGCGGGAAATGAACCGTCTCCAGGAGAGCCTTGGGTTTTTTTTGTGCAAGGCAGGAAGAAGAGTGATTTTTCACCATCTGGGGCTCCAGGACCTTCCTCCTTGGGTGAAAAACAGGAAAGCAAAAAGCCGAAGGAATGACTAATCTCATAGTTTCCATACTTGAGGAAATGAACAGGGTTGGGTCTAGACTTCGCTGGGAGGCCTTAAAGCCAAGCTGCACGTATAACCGAGGTGTCCAGCCTTGGTGATTCTTAAGACCTGTGGACTTCAACTCCCAGAATTCCCCAGCCAGCTGGAAGTTGCATTCCAAAAGTTGGACGCCCTGAGATATATAGCATCTTGGAAGTCTTATCTTTATGGATTTGTTTTTTGAGATAATATTGAGAGATATTATTGTGAATTACCCAGAATTCTTTCACCGGGCCAGGACTGGGACCCATATTCCTAAGATAACCTGGACGATGATCAGGGGACTGGAGGTTAAAACATGTGAAGATGCTAGAATTTGGTATGTCTAGTTTAATGAAAAGGACGAGGGGGGACATGATAGCAGTGTTCCAATATCTCAGGGGCTGCCCCAAAGAAGAGGGAGTCAAACTATTCTCTAGAGCACTTAAAGGCAGGACAAGAAGCAACAGATGGAAACTCATCAAGGAGAGAAGCAACCTAGAACTAAGGAGAAACTTCCTGAAAGAACAATTAACCAGTGGAACAGCTTCCCTCCAGAAATTGTGGGTGCTCCAACACTGGAGGTTTTTAAGAAGAGACTGGACAACCATTTGTCTGAAATGGTATAGGGTTTCCTGCCTGAGCAGGGGGTTGGACTAGAAGACCTCCAAGGTCCCTTCCAACTTTCTATTCTATCCTATCCTATCCTATCCTATCCTATCCTATCCTATCCTATCCTATCCTATCCTATCCTATCCTATCCTATCCTCCTATCCTATTCGTTATTCTATTCTATTCTATTCTATTCTATTCTATTCTATTCTATTCTATTCTATTCTACTCTACTCTACTCTACTCTACTCTACTCTACTCTACTCTACCCTACCCTACCCTACCCTACCCTACCCTACCCTACCCTACCCTACCCTACCCTACCCTACCCTTCTCCATTCTATTCTATTCTATTCGCAACTAAGTAAGTTGTATTGATGAAGAATCCAGTGAGTATTCACAATTAATTGAGCATATCTGGTATACACAATTTTATAGATTTTTTTTATACTTCTGTTGTTGCCTGAGTAGGTTATGTATATAACTGATTAATAAAAGTATTTAAGGATTTATTTATTTTTTTAAAAAAAAAACTTAGTGAATAAGATGAATCAGTGAAGATCTGGACATCATAACCGCCTTGTTCTTATCGCTGACTTGGTTCACACAGGCCCTTAAGCCATAGTTTAACCATGCTTTGTTAGATCAGCCGCCCAGGGCTGGTTTCATTCCCTGGATGAAGATATCAGCCCCATGCTGACTGGGTGCATTTTTCCTGACCTTAATTCCTAGAACATGATGGGTTTGCTAGCTGTTGCATCGTTGCTATGGAGACCAGGTGCCAAACTGAGATGCAGGTGTTCCCTATTTATTCCCTGTAGTTCGTGTTTTCATTAGCTCACCATCTGCATTCCACTTCAACCAAAGCTTCGGATTTCTTGGGGTAAAATCCTAGCAAGTTGAAGACAACCTCCACAGTCCACAGTCCAGGTAGGACACGGGTCTTCAAACGTGGCCCTTTGATGACTTGCGGACTTCAACTCCCAGAATTCCTCAACCAGGCATGAGGAATCCTGGGAGTTGAAGTCCACAAGTCATCAAAGGGCCAAGTTTGACGACCTCTGAGATAAATGGTTGACCAGTCGCTTCTTAAAATCCACCAGTGATGGAGCACCCAGAAACTTCTGAAGCCATTCCACTGATTTCATTAGCAGAGGAACAGAATCACAAGAGTTGGAAGGGACCTTGGAGGTCATCTAGTCCAGCCCCCGGCTCAAGCAGGAAATGCTATGCTATTTCAGACAAAGGGCTGTCCCATTTTTTCTTTAAAAGCTCCAGGGATTGATCCCCTGCTACACTTTCTGGGGGCAAGATTCTCGGCCCTCTTGTTTCACAAGCCTGGAAACTGAACAGTTGTTAAGCTGTTAACCTAATTGACATTTCTGTCCTCAGATATCCTGGCTTGCGGTTTATCTATCTATTATTTATAGTTCCATGATGCCTGCCTCCAGCTCGTGACATCAAGTGTGTTCTGACACTTGCCATTCACGGCTAATATACTCACAACGCTGCTTGTCTCGTTTAGACAGTTCATTTAGAGACCGTGGAAAGTTACAACCAAAAGAGACTCATGAACGTTTTTCACCCTTAATGACAGTTGCAGCATCCCCGTGATCAAAATTCCGACGCTTGGCAACTGACTCATATTTGTGACGGTTGCAGTGTCCCCCCCCGGGGTCGTGTGACCCCCCCTTTTGCGACCGCCTGACAAGCAGAGTCCACGGGGGAAGCCAGATTCACTTAACAACCATGTTACTAACTTAACTACTGTAGCAAAAAGGTCGTAACATGGGGCAAAATTCACTTAACCAAATGTTTCGCTTACCAACGTAAATTGTGGGGTCAACGGTGGTCGTAAAGCGAGGACTACCTGTGTTCAGTGTGGTCTTTAATTTATTCTTTTATACCTTTGTGTGTGTGTGTGTGTGTGTGTGTGTGTGTGTGTGTGTGTGTGTGTGATTCGTTTGTGATATTTTAGCCCAGGGGTAGGCAACCTGGGCTCTTTTATGTCTGGTGGACTTCAACTCCCAGAATTCCTGAGCCAGCCACGCTGAGGAGAAATGAAGAGGTTTCCAAGCTGAGCCAGGCTGGCTCAGGAATTCTGGGAGTTGAAGTCCACCAGTCATAAAAGAGCCAAGGTTGCCTACCCCTGACCTAGAGGAACATATGAAAGCATAATTAATGTCAATTAATGTAGACTTTATTAGTTTAGAGCAGGGGTAGGCAACCTTGGCTCTTTGATGACTGGTGGACTTCAACTCCCAGAATTCCTGAGCCAGCCACTCTGAGGGGAAAGGGAGAGCCATGCTGGCTCAGGAATTCTGGGAGTTGAAGTCCACCAGTCATCAAAGAGCCAAGGTTGCCTACTCCTGACCTAGAGGAACATATGAAAGCATAATTAATGTCAATTAATGTAGACTTTATTAGTTTAGAGCAGGGGTAGGCAACCTTGGCTCTTTTATGACTGGTGGACTTCAACTCCCAGAATTCCCGAGCCAGCCATGCTGAGGGGAAAGGGAGAGGTTTCCAGGCTGAGCCATGTTGGCTCAGGAATTCTGGGAGTTGAAGTCCACCAGTCATAAAAGAGCCAAGGTTGCCTACCCTTGTTTTATCCTATGGAATAGAGTTTGTGGCTTAATGGAACTATAACGTTACATTCGCAGTTGCGTTCAGAAAGAACTGGAAAGAATCAAAGCTCTTAACAGAAATTCTGACTAGGCCCCAGGGCATTTTGTGGGTACCAAAGTATTACCTTTGCTAATTACAGAGCTGATGCAGAAGACTGTTCAGCGTTTTCCTCCATTTTCCTTTAACTAGCATTCCCAATAGAGGATGTGATCATATGCTGCAATTAAACCCATAGAAGTAATTTCTGCTTTTCACTTCTCTTCTACAAATTCTAACAGCATTTCTGCTGAAAGGTTTGTGGCTTTAAAAAAAAAACATTTCTCAACGCAACCTCTTTGAATTTTGAGGGTGGGAAATTTGTTTTATTGTGTGGCTTGTAGTTAACTAGCACGGATTTTAAAAACCCTCTAAAGAATTGCAGGAAAGTTAACTTGTGCTCAAAGCTAGGAAAATTCGGAGACTTGGGTCCAACTGAAGTTTTTTTTTTTTTTAAAAGCTCCGTGCATAGCATAAGAAAGGACCATCTTTGCATGTGCATTATATAAACAATGGTTCACATCAGTGAGAAAAGTCCACAGCCCTATTGAAATAACAATAACGGAATGATAAAGTTGGAAGGGACCTTGGAGATCATCTAGTCCAACCCCCGGCTCAGGCAGGAAACCCTATACCATTTCAGACAAATGGTTGTCCAGTCTCTTCTTAAAAACTTCCAGTGTTGGAGCATTCACAGCTTCTGGAGGCAAGTTGGTTAATTGTTCTCACTGTCAGGAAGTTTCTCCTTAGTTCTAGGTTGCTTCTCTCTTTGGTTAGTTTCCATCCGTTGCTTCTTGTCCGGCCTTCATGCTCTTTAGAAAATAGCTTGACTCCCTCTTCTTTGGGGCAGCCCCTGAGATATTGGAAGACGGCTATCCTGTCCCCCCACGTCCTTCTCTTCATTAAACTAGACATCCCCAATTCCAGCAACCGTTCTTCATATGTTTTAGCCTCCAGCCCTCTCATCATCTTTGTTGATCTTCTCTGCACTCTTTCTAGAGTCTCAACATCTTTTTTACAATGTGGCGACCAAAACTGGATCCCAAGTGTGGCCTTATAAAGTGATACTAACACTAAAGTAAACTTTACAGAGCTCAGCATTGCAAATTGGTTGGTTTTACGTCACATATTAATGGATACCTTTCTTTGATTTACATCTTAAGTTTTGTAAGACATGATTTAGTGCAACCTGGGAACCCAATTCTTCAATTTATTAATAAAAGTTATCACCTACTATAGCTCCTGTAGAAAACGTATAGTGAGCACAGACAGGAGGGCGGTAACCCCACAGGATTCTAAGCTGTGATTGGTTTACACATGCTTTACTATATAAACTATTGTCAGTTTGTTTCATGCATTTGCAAAGCACCCTGAAAAATGGTTGCCAAACCACCTTGGCTGGATTCTCAGAGTACATTGAGGTTCAAACAAGCTGATCATTTTTGGATCAGGTATTATGTGAACTGAATCCATTGCAAAGAGCACTAGAAATACCTCTTCGTCTCCATCCATCATTAAACAGGCGAATTGCTTATAATGGAAGTTGAGGGCTGTTGGCTGAGTTCACATTGTACAAAGCCAAGGCAAGCAAAGAGCATTGATACATGAGCCACTCAGATTGATAAATTGGGGTTTAATGGCTTAGGGTGATGTGTAAGCTCCACCCATTGTTGTTTACGTAGCAAACTATGGTTAAGGAAGCTGTAGTTTAGAATGGAATGGAATGGACTAGATTAGAATAGAATAGGAATAGGAATGGAATAGAATTTAGAATAGAATGGAATAGAATTTGGAATAGAATTTGGACTAGACTAGACTAGACTAGACTAGACTAGACTAGAATAGAATAGAATAGAATAGAATAGAATAGAATAGAATAGAATAGATATTGGAATACAGGATAGGATAGGATAGAATAGAATAGATATTGGAATATAGAATAGAATAGAATAGAATAGAATAGAATAGAATAGAATAGAATAGAATAGAATAGAATCTGGAAGGGACCTTGGGGGTCTTATAGTCCAGCCTCCTGCTTAAGCAGGAGACCCTATACCATTTCAGACAAGTGACTGTCCAGTCTCTTCTTAAAAATCTCCAGTGATGGAGCGCCCACGATTTCTGGTGGCCAACAGTTCCACTGGTTAATTGTCCTCACTATCAAGAAGTTTCTCCTTGTACAGAACTGGATCGTGTACAGAACTGAACGGTGCATAGGTGGAAATAACCCACAGCTGCTAAAAATAAAATAAAAAAAGTTGATATGTTGTAATATGTTGTGATACATGAGGCTTGGATGGGCTTGCAACAAAGAGACTGTACCATGTGACTTTAACATGCTGTTTGGAGCAACAGGAAATGGAGGAGGAGCCAAGAGATGGAATCCATTGGCCACATCAGAGGGACAAGCCATGTGCTTCAGGACAAAGGACTTGCCATATGGCCTAGGGACAGGAAATGAGGGGGGCTAAGAGATGGATGGACATTGTACCAAGGTTTGAATCCATTGGCCACAGGGTGGCCCTGCAGTGTAGCCTTGTCATTGGCTACTGAGAATAACATTGTCATTGGATGTTTGTAACCATGTGATGCATTGTGTAACCGCCCACTGTAACATTCAATAAATAGGGGAGGCAGCCTTTTGTCACCATGTTGCTTCACCCAGAGGTCACAAGGTTGCTTCACCCAGAGAAATGTGAAAAAAAAAAAAAAAAGAAGTTTCTCCTTAGTTCCAGGTTGCTTCTCTCTTTGATCAGTTTCCATCCATTGCTTCTTATCCTGCCTTCTGGTGCTTTGGAGAATAGCTTGACTCCCTCTTCTTTATGGGTGCCCCTCAAATACTGGAATACTGCTATCACATCACCTCTGATCCTTCTTATCTCTAGACTGGCCCTATCCAATTCCTGCAACCGTTCTTCATATGTTTTAGTCTCCAGACTAATCTTATATAAGTCTTGACTTACTGGAGAACTGGGGTTTTGGGTTGTTGTTGTTTTTTTTTTTTTTTTGCAAAATAATGCTGTGGATGCAAACATCAGCTTATTGACAAAGCAAAGGTTAACTTCGAAAATGTCCAAGGAAATTCTTCAAATTAAATGTCCCGGGGATAGGAATTTTAATTTTCTGTGTGATGAGTTCGCTTGACCGATGTTTTTTCTGAGGGTGGATTTAGTTGGGACTGTAAGACCTCTGAGTCCGCCCACTTGGTCCTAAATTGGCAGTGACAAAAATATGGCCCACATATTTTTTTTTTTAATGAGCTGAGAACAAACTTGGTTTTTCCCCCTGATGATCCCATTTCCATTAACAATTGAATTAGTATTAAATGCATAATTTAAAAAAAAATTTTTTTTACTTAATGCAACAGGAAGAATACCTGCAAAACAATAACTGTGTTCTTTACTGATGATATCACTCAAGTCTAATTGGTAAATTATCAGTCCTTGAGGATATCAAATTAATATGCATTAGCTTTTCCGCTGCATTGGTGGCTACTGTCTCACAAATTGAAAGCAAAGAACCTGGCTATAAATCTGGTTTAATTCTGTCTTTTTTTTTTTCTTCCAAAGTGCAGAATAATTATCTTTGCCTAAGAAATCCACAACTCTTCGTATAAGAATTATAAAGAGAAGATAAACGCCTATAATGTATAAAAGTCTGTGTGTACATCGCGATAACAAATTTCCTAATTTGTATCATTTGTGTAATGGCGTAATGTTGAGTGTAGGTACTAGTGCTCAATTTACAATCCCGATTGGGACCAGAATGTCCATTGAACGTAGAATAAGAGTTAGAAGGGAACTTGGAGGTCTTCTAGTCCAGCCTCATGCTCAGGCAGGAGACCCTATATGGCAGGGGTCTTCAAACGTGACCCTTTTATGACTTGTGGACTTTAACTCCCAGAATTCCTCAGCCAGGCTGAGGAATTCTGGGAGTTGAAGTCCACAAGTCATAAAAGGGCCACGTTTGAAGACCTCTGCTATATACCATTTCAGACAAATGGTTGTCCACTCTCTTTCTGAATGAGTGAGTGATGGAGCACTCACAACTTCTGAAGGAAGTGGTTCCACTGGTTCATTTTCTCAATGTCAGGAAATTTCTCCTCAGTTCTTGGTTGCTTCTCTCCTTGGCTAGTTTCCATCCATTGTTTCTTGTCCTGCCTTCTGGTGTGTTGGAAAATAGTTTGATCTCCTCCTCTTCGTAGGAGCCCCTGAGATATTGGAACACTGCTATCATGTCCCCCCTCGTCCTTCTCTTTGTTAAACTAGACATACCCAATTCCAGCCGCCGTTCCTGATATATTTTAGCCTCAAGTCCCCTAATCATCTTGGTTGCTCTTCTCTGCACTCTTTCTAGAGTCTCGGCATCTTTTTTATATTGTGTTGACCAACACTGGATGCAGGATTCCAAGTGTGGCCTTACCAAGGCTTTGTAAAGTGGTACTAGAATTTTTTTGAGTGATAATCCTAGAAACCTTTGGTCCAGAAGCAACTGGAAGTGTTCTTTGGTGGAAACCTTAATAGAGTTCTATGTCCAAGCGTAGTTACACGATCCTAAATCGATCGAGGTGGTCCTGTTCAGAGCCAAACAAAAATTTTGTTGGGTTAGGTCTTCCCATCTTCTAATGTTGACGCCCTTCTGACCT
>JARGCV010000468.1:625000-767500 GCA_034064705.1 Bothrops alternatus | reverse complement strand
GCGGTTTGAGGCTGTTAAGCAAGCAGCTGACAGCATATTTGGTGCGTCAAATGGGTTTAGCACAGGGGTAGGCCACTTTGGCTCTTTTAGGACTGGTGGACTTCAACTCCCAGAATTCCTGAGCCAGCATGGCTCAGCTTGGAAACTTCTCCCTTTCCCCTCAGCGTGGCTGGCTCAGGAATTCTGGGAGTTGAAGTCCACGAGTCATCAAAGAGCCAAGGTTGCCTACCCCTGCTCTAAACTAACAAAGTCTACATTAATTAACATTAATTATGCTTTCATATGCTCCTCTAACTGAGGGGTCTTCAACCTTGGCTCTTTGATGACTGGTGGACTTCAACTCCCAGAATTCCTGAGCCAGCCACGCTGAGGGGAAAGGGAGAGGCTTCCAAGCTGAGCCAGGCTGGCTCAGGAATTCTGGGAGTTGAAGTCCTCAGGTCATGCGGGGGCCATAGTTACCGCATGCTGGCTCAGGAATTCTGGGAGTTGAAGTCCACCAGTCATAAAAGAGCCAAGGTTGCCTACCCCTGACCTAGAGGAACATATGAAAGCATAATTAATGTTAATTAATGTAGACTTTATTAGTTTAGAACAGGGGTAGGCAACCTTGACTCTTTTATGACTCGTGGACTTCAACTCCCAGAATTCCTGAGCCAGCATGGGGGAACTATGGCCCCTTCATGACTGGCAGACTTCAACTCCCAGAATTCCTCAGCCAGCATGAGGGAACTATGGCCCCCTTCATGACTGGCAGACTTCAACTCCCAGAATTCCTGAGCCAGCATGAGGGAACTATGGCCCCCTTCATGACTGGCAGACTTCAACTCCCAGAATTCCTGAGCCAGCATGGGGGAACTATGGCCCCTTCATGACTGGCAGACTTCAACTCCCAGAATTCCTCAGCCAGCATGAGGGAACTATGGCCCCCTTCATGACTGGCAGACTTCAACTCCCAGAATTCCTGAGCCAGCATGAGGGAACTATGGCCCCCTTCATGACTGGCAGACTTCAAGTCCCAGAATTCCTGAGCCAGCATGGCTCAGCTTGGAAACCTCTCCCTTTCCCCTCAGCGTGGCTGGCTCAGGAATTCTGGGAGTTGAAGTCCACCAGTCATAAAAGAGCCAAGGTTGCCTACCTCTGGTTTAGCAGATAAATTGCATTTGTGGCTGAGGATTGAACTGTGGGGTCCTTGGTGCTGTCTGAGCGTGGATATTTTTTTTGCAGACGTTTCATGACCCAACTAGGTAACATCATCACGAGGAGGAGGAGGAGGAGGACTATAGAATCCTTGGAGGTCTCTGAGTTGGGTTTTTTTTTCTTACAGACATTTCATTACCCAACTAGGTAACATCATCAATGGGAGGAGGAGGAGGATTGTACAGTCCTTGATGCACTCTGAACTGGGTTTTCTGGCAGACATCTCATTACCCAACTAGGTAGCATCATCATTGCAAAGAGGAGGAGGACTGTGGAGTCCTTGGTGCACTCTGAACTGGCTTATTTTCTTGCAGACGTTTCATTGCCCAGCTAGGTAGCATCATCATTGCAAGGAGGAAGAGGAGGAGGAGGAGGACTAAGGGGTCCTTGGTGCACTCTGAACTGGGTTCTTTTCTTGCAGACGTTTCATTGCCCAACTAGGTAACAACATCAGTACCAGAAAAGTGGGTGGGGGGAGAGGAGGAGGAGGAGGAAGAAGACTGTAGGGTCCTTGGTGCTTTCTGAACTGGGCTGTTTTCATTACCCAACTACCACTGGTAGATCAGGGGTTCTCAACCTTGGCAACTTTAAGACTTTTGGACTTCAACTCCCAGAATTCCTCAGCCAGCTTTGCTGAGGAATTCTGGGAGTTGAAGTCCACAAGTCTTAAAGTTGCCAAGGTTGAGAACCCCTGCGGTAGATAAACCCCATTGGAGGTGGGAGGAGGAGGTGGAGGACGGTGGGGTCTTCACTCCTAGAAGGGAGGAGAGATTGGTGGAGGCATCTCATGCAGCATCTAGCCCTGATGATGTTACCCAGTTGGGTGATGAAACGTCTGCCAGAAAACCACCAAACTCAAGAGAGGACCCAAGACCCCACAGATGCCTGACCTGAATCAGTCTATGAGGCTTTCAAATGATGGAATGGATGAGCTTTGGGTACCAAGAATACTACCAGTAGTAGAAAAAAGAAGAATCCTTGCTACAAAAAGACTGCATTGACCGAAAGAGCATCTAGACATGCTAATTGAACGGTAGCTTGGTTCAGGATGCCCAATTCTACACAACAACCACAATGGAGCCCAAAATTTCTGTCCTTAAGTGAGACGTTGGTTAAGTGAGTTTTGCTCCCAGTTTACGGCCTTCCTTGATCAGTGAGTAACCTGGTTGTTAAGTGAATCTGGCTTCTCCCCCGTTGAAGGGGATCATGTGACCCCGGGGCACTGCCACTGTCATAAAGCGAAGCCTCTGAATTTTGATCGCATGACCACGGGTGGGATGCTGCCACGGCCGCAAGTCTGAAAAACGGTCTCTTTTTCAGTGCCGTCGTAACTCGGAACAGTCACTAAACGAACTGCTGTAAATCAGGAACTGCCTGTCATGTACCTGATGCGATTCCATCCGATGGCAGCTTGGTTAAAAAAAAAACAACGGTTAAATCAAAGTAAACCATGTTTTCGTATAATCTATAAACCCAGCTGACCTGGCCTCTCTCCGAGATGTCTTGCGATGATTAAAAAAATAAAATTTAAAAAAAAAATCCTTTGTCTTATTTTCCTTGAAAAAAGGGATCAATCGAGGTAGGCCTATCAGACGTGTTTCTTCGTAAGCCATTAGGCTGAGGCAAAGATGCAAATCTACCTCGTTGGATTTAATTAGTTTCCATTTTCTATATTTGATGCTTGACATTTCTAGTGTTGTTTTTTGCCTCACGGCGGGCATATGTTGCATTCCTGTATTTCCTTGTTTTTTTCTGAGGGGAAGGACGCCCTTTCTGCTTGGCAGCTTTTTTGAACGAAACAACGGCCCACTTGTAAATTCTGGAATTTCTGGGGTGCCAGAAAAAAAATTAATTGCAAGGAAAAAATTATAACTCCCAATTTTCTGCACAAATATACTGGAGAAAAATCAGTGTAGGCAATCCTCGGTTCATTTAGCGACCGTTCAAATTTGCCACGGCATTGAAAAAGGAGACTTAGGACCGCTTCTCACACTTAACGACCGTTCCAGCATCCCCAGGATCAAAATTCAGACGCTTGGCCACTGACTCGTACTTACGACGGTTGCAGTCTCCCAAGGGGTCGTCTGATCCCCTTTTGTGACCTTCCGACAAGCAAAGTCTGTGGGGAACTCACAATTCACTTAACAAGCCTGTGGCTAAATTGAACAACTGCGGGGATTCGCTTATCAGCGGTGGCAAAAAAAAAAGGTCGTAAAATGAGGCAAAACTCACTTAGCAAATTTCTCACTGAGCGACCTGAACTTCGGTCTCCGTTGTGGTCGTAGGTTGAGGACTACCTGTCTGTAATTCTGAGGAAGCTATGAAGCCATCATGTGTAATGCAGACCTGGCCAGTTGTGACTCTTCTTTTGTCTTGATTAACCAACAATGGACTAAGTGAGGAGTACGTTCACTAATAATATCATATAATTATATAAAGATTTATCTGTGTTTAATCACACCAGATCTCACCCCACTGTGAGATGAGGTGATTCCTGAAACTTGCATGTCTGAGGAGATAAAGGCCATCATATATATTTATATATATATATATATATATATATATATATATATATATATATATATATATATATATATATATATATATATAGGCTGGTGCTTTCGGTGAATGGGACTTCGTCTAAACGTCGCCAAGACACTTCAAATTCACATGGGAGAAAACCCGAAGAACCAAAGACCTACATACAAACACCCGCGAAAACCTCAGAAAACATATATATATGTTATTACTATTAATTTTTTTACAATCACAATCTTAATGCTTGGTAAACAACGTGTTCTCTGAGTTCCTATATTTAACCATAATAATAGTTGATTCCTCTGAGTCCATAATCAACATACTAACTCGTGATACATTTCCTTGATCTTCTCTTCCTCCAATGATATTTTCCTTTTGCCAACATTGAGGAAATACAATTCTTTGTACTTTCGATACGCACCAAGTTTAATGTAAACATTTTACTAGTGTTTTATAGAAATAACATTAACTTACAACTGAGCTTACGTTTCAGTTGTATTTGAGAAGAGTCATTTTTTTAAATCACCTGTTTTCATAGTTCTTATTTGAGCTTAATTTCCCCTCAGTATTCAAAACATTCCTGTCAATCATAATTTTCTCAAAATTAATTACATTTAAATGTCCAGACCTTTTGCTCACATAAGCCATCCCAGTATTTTTACCTTCCCTATATTGTGAGAAAAAAAGTACTATATTACACAATAATAATATAATAATAATAATAATAATAATAATAAAAGTTGGAAGGGACCTTTGGAGGTCATCTAGTCCAACCTCCTGTTCTCCCTGTACTACTTCGGATAAACTAGCTCACCTCCTTTCCATTTTCTCTAGTGATCCCTCTTTGTCTTTCAGTTTAGCAGGGAGATCTTTGATTTGAATTTGATTTGACCCTTGATTGATTTGGACCACCCTTGGTGTCAGAGCGGCCAAACGCACGGTTTGTATTTGTTCAGCTGGTTTGTGAGTACTGTACGTGTAGTAGCATCCCTGGGCCATTTGTCCTTATTTGTCTTGAGTGCCTTGGTTTTCCAGAGATGATCCACTGGCTCCTCGGGGTTGTGAGAGGCATAATGCTTTCCATTAGCCGTTGCTGGAACAATATAGCACAGACTCACAACAAGGAAAAGGGACAGGGGCAAGAACAATGCGGCCTGTTGATCACAGTGAGTTGTTAAAACGGTACGGTTTTCCTTCTCACGTGGCAGGCATTGAAATCCAAATTCTCTTTTTAAGTTTTCTTCGAACTCAGAGGCCAAGATTGGGGGAACTGGCTCAGAGGGGTGGGGAAAAAAAAGAGAGAGATTTTGCTATATAAACACTATGTTAAAATGAAACCTTCTGACTGTCAAGTCGGTAAGGCAGTTAGAGATGCCTTTAGAGATGGAAATGTAGGCAATGAAATCTCTCTATTTCTCCTAAAGGCCAGGTGGGCGACAGGCCTAGATAGGTTGTATCGATAAGGGAGAATATAAGCAGTCCCTGACTTACAATTATTTGCTTAGTGACCGTTCAAAGTGACTACGGCACTGAAAAAAGAACCATTTTTCACCCTTGTGACCGTTGCAACATCCCCAGGGCCGCGTGGTTCACATTTGGATGCTTGACAACTGACTCCCATTTACGACGGTCGCAGCCGCCCGTGTGTGTGTGTGTCGCGTGATCCCCCTTTTGCGACCTTTCAACAAGCAAAAACTCAGCGGGGAACTTCCAGTCCGCTTAACCGCCGCGTTACGGATTTGAGACCTGCTGCTATATATATATGTAGGTCTCTGGTAATTCGGGTTTTCTCCCGCATAAAATTTGAAGTGTCTTGGCAACGTTTCGATGAAGTCCCATTCGTCATCTTCAGACTGGTGTTTTTGGCTTCGTGCTTCTAGAACATTGCTCCTAGAAGCACGAAGCCGAAAGCACCAGCCTGAAGATGATGAATGGGACTTCGTCGAAACGTCGCCAAGACACTTCCAATTTTATGCGGGAGAAAACCTGAAGAACCAAAGACCTACAAACACACACACACACACACACACACACACACATTCCCTCATGGCCTTAGCTTATTGTAAGAATAATAACTGGAAATGGGTGTGCAAATAAGGGCCAGGGCTACAGATTTGTCATTTCCTATCACAGCAGCTGCTGAACAATGACAACTGCCTCTTCTCACGGCTGGGAACCAGGAATAAATAATTCCCAGCCTAGAGTATAGCGTTGGTCCTCAACGTACGACAGTGACCGTTCAAAGACCCGAAAAAAGGGATTGAAAACTGTTTCCCACACTTAACGGCCGTTGAAGCATTCCCCGTGGTCACGTGGTCAAAATTCAAACCCTTGGCGACTGACTCGTAATCATGACGATTGCAGTGTCCCCCCCCTCCCGGGGTCACGTGATCCCCTTTTTACGGCCTTCCAACAGGCCAAGTCGATGGGGCGAAGCCAGGTTGACTGCACAACTGGGTTACCAATTGAACAGGCGCCGTGATTCGCTGACTAAACGTGGCCGGAAAAGTCGTAAAGTGGGGCAAAACCCACCGAGCGAATGTCTCACTAAAGCGATGTAAATGTGGGCCTCGCTTGTGACAGTAAGGTGAGGACTCCCTGTACTTGGGAAGGGCAGGCCTTTTCACCAGGCTACAGGGAAGATAATCCCGAAACGTGATGGGTTGAGGCTGCGCAAAGAAGATTAAAAATAAAAAAGGACTTAATGTGATTTTATTTTATTTTATTTTTTAGATAACGGTTACTACTGAACTACCAGGAGCATCGCGTTTTAACCTTACAGGTAATCTTTGATCTAGAACTATCCATTTAATGAGTATTCAAAGATACGACGGCATTGCAAAAAGAGACGTACGGCCTGTTTGTCACACGTAACGACCATTGCAGCATCCCCAGGTCAGGGGGGATTTATTCATTTCATTTCATTTATTAAATTTCTATGCCGCCCTATTCCGGGAACTCAGGGCGGCTCACAGCATAAATAGAAAACTAATATTAAAAAACTACATAATACATATATAAAAAATACATATATAAAAAAGAGAACCCCTAAATTAAGAAACCATACAACAAACGTACACACAAACATACACTGGCTAGGGGCAAGATGTCAACCGCCCCAGGCCTGTCGGCAAAGATGTGTCTTAAGGAGTTTATGAAAGGCGGAGAGGGTGGGGGCGATACGGATCTCCGGGGGGAGTTGATTCCAGAGGGCCGGGGCCGCAACAGAGAAGGCTCTTCCCCTAGGCCCCACCAGGCGACACTGTCTGGCTGACGGGACCTGGAGAAGGCCGACCCTGTGGGCCCTAACCGGCCGCTGGGATTCATGGGGCAGCAGACGGTCCCGTAAGTAACCTGGTCCGATGCCATGTAGGGCTTTATAGGTCATAACCAACACTTTGAATTGCGTTCGGAGACCAATTGGCAGCCAATGCAGCTCGCGGAGTGATGCCGAAATGTGGGCATTTCTGGGCAGGCCCAACACTGCTCGCGCGGCTGCATTCTGCATTACCTGAAGTCTCCAAACGTTTTTCAAAGGTAGCCCCATGTAGAGAGCATTGCAGTAGTCGAGCCTCGAGGTGATAAGGGCATGAGTGACTGTGAGAAGAGACTCCCTGTCCAAATAGGGCTGCAGCTGGTGCACCAGGCGGACCTGGGCAAATGTCCTCGCCACAGCCGAAAGATGATGTTCCAAATTTAGCTGTGGATCGAGGAGGACACCCAAGTTGCGGACCTTCTCCGAGGGGGTCAAAAACTCCCCCCTCCAGGCTGATGGACGGATGGATTAAATTGTCTTTGGGAGGCAAAACCCACAGCCACTCCGTCTTGTCGGGGTTAAGTTTAAGCTTATGACGGTTGCAGAGTCAATGGGGGAAGCCAGATCCTCTTAACCGCCATGTTATTCACAACTTCAAAGGTTCACTAAATGAGGGCAGCATTTCGGACAAATGGCTGTCCAATCTCTTCTCAAAAACCTCCAGTGATGGAGCACCCACAGCTTCTGGAGGCAGGTTGTTCCACAGGTTAATTGTTCTCACTGTCAGGAAGTTTCTCCTTAGTTCTAGGTTGCTTCTTTCCTTGATTGGTTTCCACCCGTTGCTTCTTGTCCTGCCTTCAGGCCCTTTGGAGAATAGCTTGACTCCCTCTTCTTTGGGGCAGCCCCTGAGATATTGGAACACGGCTATCATGTCATTCCTAATGAGGAGCTAACTCATCTTAGAGGCTGTATCTGTTCTACATGCCTTTCAAGAACTTACTCAACATAGAATCATAGGGTTGGAAAAATCTTAGAAGTCTTCTAGTCTTCTAGTCCAAGTGACCGTATGCCACTTCAGACAAAATGGTTGTCCAATCTCTTCTTACAAGCCTCCAATGATGGAGCATACGAAACTTCTGGAGGCAGGTTGTTCCACTGGTTAATTGTTCTCACTGTCAGGAAGTTTCTCCTTAGTTCCAGGTTGCTTCTCTCCTTGGTTAGTTTCCATCCGTTGCTTCTTCTCCTGCCTTCAGGCGCTTTGGAGAAGAGCTTGACTCCCTCTTCTTTGGGGCAGCCTCTGAGATACTGGAACACTGCTATCATGTCCCCCCTCGTCCTTCTCTTCATTAAACTAGACATCCCCAATTCCAGCAACCGTTCCTTGTATGTTTTAGCCTCCAGTCCCCTGATCATCTTTGTTGCTCTTCTCTGCACTCTTTCCAGAGTCTCAACATCATTTTTACATCGTGGTGACCAGCCAAATCAGAACCGAATTAGTGGGTTCTAGAATCTCAGATCTTTCCTTAGAGGACCTCAGATTACCAAGAGTTTTGGTGTTGTTGTTTTTTTAAGGATCTCGGTAGAATAAAGGATCTCTTGTGCCGAGTAAAATGTCCCTGGCATGGTACACAAATGCAGTATTCATGTAGGTGTAAAAATAGGTTTAAGAAATAAACAAGCAGTTATGTGTATGGAAGAGGAGCGCGCTTTTGATTTTCTTGGAAAGGGCCGTCAAATCTTTGCTGTTTTGAAGAAGAGATTTTTATGTAAAATCCTACCGTGTGCTGATATGGATAGGCTCACAATGGAAATGAAGGACAAGACAGAGTCAGATTACTTTGAAATCTGGGACAAACTCTCTTGTTGGTGTGAATCAAGGAGAACTGTTCAGGTTTTCAGTTAGTGTTAAAATAGAGATATATAAAACTGTATGTTATCTGAGGTTTTCACGGGTGTTTGTATGTAGGTCTTTGGTTCTTCGGGTTTTCTCACACATAGAATTTGAAGTGTCTTGGCGACGTTTCGACGAAGTCCCATTCGTCATCTTCAGGCTGGTGCTTTCGGCTTCGTGCTTCTAGGAAGATGACGAATGGGACTTCGTCGAAACGTCGCCAAGACACTTCAAATTCTACGTGGGAGAAAACCCGAAGAACCAAAGACCTACAACTGTATGTTAGTATATAGAGAAACAAATTAGAAGAAATAATCAGGAAGATATTGGAATGTGCAGAGATGGACAGATTAACTATGAGGCTGAAAGACAAAGAAGATACAGACTACTATCAAATTTGGAATTTATTTTATTCTTGGTTAGAGAAAAGAATGAAGGATTAGGAATTGAACATGTATTAGCTTAGCAAATTCCAGATAAATTGTTGGTTGGAAAAATTAACATATGTTGATGAAAAAAATTAATAAAAAAGATTGAAACATAAAAAAAGAAACAAATTAGAGACTGTATTGTATAGGAAAATATGTACAGTATATAGAGAGATTAAGAATTAGATGTATGATGAGGAACAAATTGTTAGGAATATGTTAGGAACAGGTTACTTACGGGACCGTCTGCTGCCGCATGAAACCCAGCGACCGGTTAGGGCCCACAGGGTCGGCCTTCTCCAGGTCCCGTCAGCCAGACAGTGTCGCCTGGCGGGGCCTAGGGGAAGAGCCTTCTCTGTTGTGGCCCCGGCACTCTGGAATCAACTCCCCCCGGAGATCCATATCGCCCCCACCCTCTCCGCCTTTCGCAAATTATTGAAGACACATCTTTGCCGACAGGCCTGGGGCAGTTAACACTTTGCCCCAGCCAGTGTATGTTTGTTGTAAGTTTGTCTTTGGATGATTGGTTTTTTAATCTAGGGGTTTTATAATGTATTTAATGTCAGATTTCTATATGTTAGTATTTATGTTGTAACCCGCCCTGAGTTTTTTGGAATAGGGCGGCATAGAAATTGAATTAAATAAATAAATAAATAAATAAATAAATAATAAAATAAATATACACTGGAATGTTACGTTAGGTCCATCTTTGTTTTAACTGTTTTATAAATAAAAAACTTCAAAAAAAAACGTTTGCTGTTTTCCCGTTCGCTCCTAGTCTCAACTCGAGGGCAGGCGAAGTGTTGGAACAGCACCGCTTGGCACCGGCAAAAACACATCTTAATTGTTTCAGGGCAAGGGCTTGGCATGTTTATTTTTATATTCTGTGGATGGTGTTTTTTTTTTTTTCATTTTGTCTAAGACGGTCAAGAGACAAAGTGTGCCGTGAACATTTTCCAATTGCATTTGGGTTTTGTCGGTCCCCTTTCTTAAATTCTTTCATCGGCTTTTCCCTTTCGCCCTCTCCGCGGTGCTGCGTTTCCAGATGCCAGTGCAGCCTTTGTGGCTGTGCCCGTCTCACTATCTATCCCAAAGGTGCTTTTTTTCAGGAGGCAACTGGACTTTCTTGTTTTTTGTTTGAAGACGTTTCGCTTCTCATCCCAGAAGCTTCTTCGGCTCTGACTGGATGGTGGAAGAGCGGGAGGATTTATACTCCTTGCAGAGAGCTGGTCCTTTACCTTTTAGAGAGTTGTGGAGGCCACTTGGAGGCTTATCTGTGTCCTCAGGGTCAGCTGAGTGATGCAAATGGCTGTGGAGCCTTCCTATAACCCTTTCAGCAATACCAAGAAGACTCCATACCACTCAGGTGATCCTGAGGACGCAGATAAACCTCCAAGTGGCCTTAATGACTCTCTAAAAGAAGGCAAATGACCAGCTGCCTGCAAGGAGTATAAATCCTCCTGTTCCTCCACCATCCAGTCAGAGCTGAAGAAGTTTCTGGGAGGAGAATGAAACTTCTTCAAAGGAAAACAAGAAAGTCCAGATGCCTCGTGAAAAAGCACCTTTGGGCTGAGGTAAAAAGAAGCTCCGCCATCTTTCTTCCTGTCAGGCCTTCGTTTTACTGAGGTCACTTGGACCCTGAGGACACAGACAAAACTCCAAGTGGCCTCAACGACCCTCTAAAAGAAGGCAAATGACCAGCGGTCTGCAAGGAGTATAAATATAAACCCTTCCATTCCCCACCAATTCAGTCAGAGCTGAGGAAGCTTCTGGGAGGAGAAGCGAAACGTCTTCAAAGAAAAAACAAGTAAGTCCAGTTGCCTCATGACAAAGCACCTTTGGGCTGAGGTAAAAAGAAGCTCCGCCATCTTTCTTCCTGTCAGGCCTTCCTTTTAGAGAGTCATTGAGGTCACTTGGACCCTGAGGACACAGACAAAACTCCAAGTGGCCTCAACGCCTCGTGAAAAAGCACCTTTGGGAAAAGGATGAAAGGGAAAGAGGAAGACGAGAAGGAAGAAGGGGAAGGATCGAAGAGAGACAGAGAGAAAGAGAAAGAAAGAAAGAGCAGGAAGGGGGGAGAAAAAGGAAGAGGTGAAGGATAAGGGAAAGGAGAGAAAGAAGAAGAGGAAGAAGGAAGAGGAGGTGGTCTTTTCAAATGGCCTCAATGCCTCTCTAAAGGGATGCAAATGACCAGCTGTCTGCAAGGAGTATAAATCCTTTCCTTCCCCACTATTCAATCCGAAGCTGAAGAAGCTTCTGGGATGAGGAGCCAGACATCTTCAAAGGAAAAACAAGGAAGTCCACTTGCTTCCTGGAAAAGCACCTTTGGGACAACCCTGAGCTGGATGATGGAGAATCTCCGTAGACATCTCTCTGTTTATCCTCCTTGCCCTGCGTCGCTGATTAGAGGAATCGTAAAGTGCCAAGTGATGTTTGGCACTGAATAGAGCCGGGGTCTTCAGACCTGGCCCTTTTATGACTGGGGGACTTCAACTCCCAGAATTCCTCAGTCAGCCATTTTGATGAAACTGCAGGCTTGGATCCAGACTAGGGGTCTTCCAACTTGGCCCTTTTATGACTGGGGGACTTCAACTCCCAGAATTCCTCAGTCAGCCATTTTGATGAAACTGCAGGCTTGGATCCAGACTAGGGGTCTTCCAACTTGGCCCTTTTATGACTGGGGGACTTCAACTCCCAGAATTCCTCAGTCAGCCATTTTGATGAAACTGCAGGCTTGGATCCAGACTAGGGGTCTTCCAACTTGGCCCTTTTATGACTGGGGGACTTCAACTCCCAGAATTCCTCAGCCAGGCACACGTGCCTGGCTGAGGAATTCTGGGAGTTGAAGTCCCCCAGTCATAAAAGGGCCAAGTTGGAAGACCCCTGAAATAGAGGTGTCTTTCCTTCTTCTTTCTGCCCTTCAACATAACGTTAGGATCCAGCATTATACAGGTGCGCATGGACATTGCGCTTTCTGGAGTCTAAAAAAATAATAATTTTGGCCTGGACGGGCCAAAAGATTGGTTGCTGTCTGCAGTGAAAACAGATTTGCTTTGGAAACCTTGTTTTTTTTATTTTATTTTATTTTCCAATTCTGAAATCCCAAACTTGTCCTTAAGCATAAATACAGGTAGTCCGCGATAGGTTTTGCATCTACAGGAAATTTCAGCTGCAGAAATATCCGTGCATCACATCTACCCTGTTTGGGAATAATAATAATAATAACAATAACAATAATAATAATAGTAATTGTAGTAGGAAGAAGAAGAAGAGGAAGAAGAAGAACATAAGAAGAGCCCTGCTGAATCAGGCCAAAGCCCATCGAGTCCAGCATTCTGTGTCACACAGTGGCCCACCAATTGTACATGGGGATCTTGAGCAGAAAGAGAAGGCAAAACCCTCCCTTTCCCTGGACCCCCAACAAATGGGACTCCAGGGAATCCTGCCTGCCTCAACCAACATAGAGGCGGCACATGGACATCCGTTTTGATAACCACCGATACACTTGGCATCCATGAATCTATCTAGCCCTGCCTTGAAGCTGTCAAGGCTGACAGCTGTCACGACCCCTTCTGGAAGTGAATTCCATAAATCAACGACCCTCTGGGTGAAGAAATATTTCCCTTTATTTGTCCTCACTTTCTTAGCTATGAGCTTTAGGGAGTGCCCCCTTGTCCTGGTATTGTGTGATAGAGAAAAGAATTTTTCTCTATCCACCTTTTCTATCCCATGCATGATTTTATACACTTTGATCAGGTCACCCCTTAAACGCCGTCTTTCAAGGCTGAAGAGACCAAGGCGTTGCAATCTGGTTTCATAAGGGAGGCGCTCCATTTCCTTGATCATTCTTGTTGCCCTTTTTTGCACCTTTTCCAGTTCCATTATATCCTTCTTGAGGTGCAGTGACCAGAACTGTACACAGTACTCCAAGTGTGGTCTCACCATCGATTTGTACAGAGGCAATACAACACTTGCTGACTTATTTTCGATTCCCTTCCTAGTCATGCCAAGCATGGAATTTTCTTTTTTTTACTGCTGCTGCGCATTGGGTTGACATCTTCATCGAGCTGTCCACCAAAACCCCAAGATCCCTTAATAATAATAATACAGGTAGTTCTTGACTTATGACCCACAATTGAGCCCAATGTTTTTGTTGCTAAGTGAGACATTTGTTAAGTGAGTTTTGCCCCATGTTACGACTGCAATTGTTATAGTAAGTTAGCAACACGGTGGTTAAGTGAATCTGACTTTCCTTGTCAGAAGGTCACCAAAGAGGATCACGTGATCCCGGGGACACTGCAACCGTCACAAGTACATGTCAGTTGTCGAGCCTCTGCATTTTGATAATGTAAACCCTGGGAAGGCTGCGATGGTGTGAAAGTCTGAAAAATGGTCATATGTCCATTTTTTTCGATGCCGTTGCCGACTTTGAACTGATACAAGTGAAGGACTGCCTGTACTGTAAATTTCTGTTTCCTGAGCATTATCCAGAAATGAGCACGAAATCAAAAGCATGGCTTTTGTTTATTTCTTCAATTTAAACTCCTTAGAGTTTAAAGCTTTCTGAGGTTGAATGTGTATTTAATGGGCTTTTATCTGTCATTGAGCTGGTAAAGTCAGTAAGTCAAAAATGTAAGAGCTGAACAGGATCGTGGGACCTTTTTAGACAGCAGAACAATCAGTTTTAGCACGTATGCAACTAAGGTAGATTTTCCTTAACTCTGCTTTTATGATCTGGAGGATATCTCATTTTAAACACGCAAATCCCTTAAATAATTGGTTATATAGTTAAAACATCTAAAACTTTGTGCTGGGCAAATGGGTATAATAAATCATCCACCTGTGACTATATTCTGAATAAAAGCAACGTGAATGAAATGTCAGAGGAATAAAATAATAACGGCTTTATAATTTTATGCTGCTTTGATAAAAAAAAACCTTTTTAAATTGAGCTTGCTAGTTTACCAGAGGGAGAATTTCCAAACATACACACAGACACACACACACTATATCTATATATGTGGGGGAGGGTTTTTTTTGTGTATCTATCTATCTATCTATCTATCTATCTATCTATCTATCTATCTATCTATCTATCTATCTATCTATCTATATCTATATATCTATATCTATCTATCTATCTCTGTGTGTGTGTGTGTATTTTGTGTGTGTGTGTGTGTGTGTGTATTTTGTGTGTGTGTATATGTGTGTGTGTGTGTGCAATTCGTAAATCCTGTAAATTTACCATGGCATTGCTTGGAATATTCCGTTGATTGTGCCGTTCATTCGAGATAGGTTTCAAAATTAAATGTTTTTTTTTAAAAAAACAAACCTAAATGGAATTAAAAACCATAGCCAGGCTGTGATTATTAAGGAAATGAATCTATGCTTAGCGCTGAGATACTGTTAATTTGGTCTGTGTATTTAGCTTAATCTACGTCTAGATGCCCTGGGTCATTTGGGAATAAATGCTGTGTTGCTTTGCTGTAATTGTAAATCCAGCATTTTCCCAGTTCTCTCTATTTTTTTTTTTAATTCCTACAATCTCTCCTTAATTAATTTTCAGTAGGACTTGTTATTGCTTTAAAGAGAGATTTTGGTGGTGACTGGCAGGGTAATTAACCTTTCCTTCAGGAAAAGAAACTTAGTGTGTTCCCAGCGTAGATTTGGAATTGGATGGCAAATTTTATTTCCACGTTTTTTCTTTTTGTAGTTTTTCCATTATGACTTTGAAGAAGCAGTTAGCTGTAACTATTTCCCTAAAGGGACCCGCTGAGGTTTTAGTCTTACATACTCCATCTTTTTACACACTAATGGGAGATGCGGTAGAGTTTACCTCCATTGTGAATAAGCTTGGAAGATGTTAAACAAATAACATTCAGCCTCGTTTTTATGTCAGGGTTGGGAAAGAATGAACCGTGATCTCTTGAGTTTTATTGTTTAGTTGAGCTGAAAATGCTGATCTAATGGCATAACATTCACTGTTGGTTTTTTTTTTTTCCTAAATAGTTTTACTGGTTTATCAAAATATCGAATACAAAGAGAAATTTCAAAAAAGTGAGCGAAAACTAGAAAAAGGGGGAGAGAAAAGAAATAGGCACCAACTTCGGATTCTCTTTATAGCACAGTAGAAGATAACAACATTACAATCACAGCTTTTTGCTTTTTACACAACGGTAGGTACAAACCGTCTGTATAACAAGAGACCTAGCTAGTTAACAAAAACAAAATCAGAGTTTCATATTTTCTTTTTCATTGCAAGCACAAAATCCGGAAGGAATTTCAAAATGGAAGCAAGCTTATAAATACTGTCTATTCTCGTCTTTGGATAAAAGAACCCTTTTGACCATCTCTGCTTCTCATTGCTGTCAGGAATAATATATACCTCTACTGACTCATTAATCTTTATTCTAGGGTTAGGGTTAGGCCACCATGAACTCAGAGAGCAAAATGGACATCGGGAGTGCTTGGGTATGGTTAGGAGGGCACTGACTTTTATAGCCTGCCCTATCTATGTTTCCTGGTAAAATACATGGGAAAATCCCACTGGAGGAAAATTCCGGTTAGGTTGCTTCTTTCTTTGTTTAGTTTCCATCCGTTGCTTCTTGTCCTGCCTTCAGGTGCTTTGGAGAATGGATTGACTCCCTCTTTTCTGTGGCAGCCACTCAAATATTGGGAGACTGCTATCATGTCACCCCTAGTCTTTTTCATTAGACTGAACATACCCAGTTCTTGCAACTGTTCTTCATGTGTTTTAGCTTCCAGATTCCTAATCATCTTTATTGCTCTTTTCTGGGCACTTTCTGGTATTTTCAATATCTTTTTTTCTGCTTCTGGGTGCTACTTTAATCTTTTGAATTTAGAATAGAATAGAAATAGAAATAGAACAGAATAGAACAGAATAAAACAGAATAAAACAAAATAGAACAGAATAGAACAGAATAGAACAGAACAGAACAGAACAGAATAGAATAGAATAGAATAGAAAATGGAATGGAACGGAATAGAACAGAACAGAATAGAATAGAGTAGAGTAGAATAAAGCAGAATAGAATAGAATAGAGCAGAATAAAGCAGAATAGAATAGAAATAGAATAGAATAGAAAATGGAATGGAGTGGAGTAGAGTAGAGTAGAGTAGAGTAGAGTAAGTTGGAAGGGACCTTGGAGGTCATCTAGTCCAACCCTCTGCTCAGGCAGGAAACCCTAAACCATTTCCGACAAATGGTTGTCCAGTCTCTTCTTAAAAACCTCCACTATCCACAACTTCTGGAGGCAGGTTGTTCCCCTGATTGATTGTTCTAACTGTCAGGACATTTCTCCTTAGCTCCAGGTTGCTTCTCTCCTTGATCAATTTCCATCCATTGCTTCTTGTCCTGCAAATTCAGGTGCTTTGGAGAGGAGCTTGACTCCCTCTTCTTTGGGGCAGCCCCTGAGATATTGGAACGCTCCTCTCCTGTCCCCCCTCGTCCTTCTCTTCGTTAGACTAGACATCCCCAATTCCAGCAGCCTTTCTTCGTTTGTTCTCCAAGGAGTTCTGACCTTTTCACCCATTCTGAAGGGCGAGGCCTCTCATCTTCACCCTTCACTGGACCAGTGAAGGGTGAAGATTACCCCAAAAGCTGGGAATATCTACAGCTCATCAGGAAGGGTTCAACATCTCTCCTCTTTCCAGTCCTCAACCCATTAAGGCTTTAAATCCTCACCAAAGGCGAAAAGGTTAAAAGTTTTGTAATTTTCTTCCAAGTGGACCTTAGGGCTGCCTGTGACCCTGTGTTCTCTGGCTCCTGCAGGCCAAATACTCCACATAGTTGTCATTCCACACGCTGTGCAAAATAGACAGTCTTGTGTATTGCAGAGGGAGTGGGGTTTTAGTATTGGTGCAGGAGGCGAGGAGCAAATATACTGTTGCGTTTAGGGAGCCTTCATTCTTCTGCTGCTGCTGTTGCCATATCCGTTATCGGACGTTGGCGATCCTGTTGGCGATCCTGTTTTTATCAGCAGCCGCACGAAAAAGTGCTGCTAAGTTTTGTCCAAAACCAGTCCCTGAGATTTTGAAGCCACGATGTGCTTCTTCTGCCTGGACCTCGTTGGCCTTCCGTCTTTCCCTGGAGGATTAAATGGAGTAGGCCATTTCTGGGTGTCGCATCCCGTGTCCGAAATATTCTAATTTTTGTTTTTTAATTGTTTTGACGATTTCCCGGGGCTTTCCCAGGCGGCTGATCCCCTCCTCCTTTCTGATCTTGTCCACCCAGCTTATAGGTAGCAACCGCCTGTAAATCCACATTTCAGTTGCTTCATTAGAAAGAGAATAATCGTTTGCCCTTGACTTAACAACCGCAACTGAGCCTAACATTTTGGGCCACGAGCATTTCATTTCCCTTTTCGATGCTTCTTGGTTGTTTTCCTTTTGAATTATATTTTGGTAGCATCCGCTTTTATGGCTGAGGTGAAGGAAGGAAATTTTCCGTTTAACAAGAATGTGGACCAGACACAGCCAGTTCCTGCTGCTGTTCATCATATTTCTTCCATTTCTTCCATATTTTTCCCCTACAACATGTGGCTTCAATCCCAAATGAACCTTTTAGCAGCTGGAATTATAGTTATGGTTAGCCCAACAGCCGTCCAGATGTTTGGAATGGATTTTGGCACTGTTATTCACCTATATACAGTCACCCATGCCCTTGTCACCTCGAGATTCGACTACTGTAATGCTCTCTACATGGGGCAACCTTTGAAGAATGTCCGGAGACTGCAGGTAGTCCAGAATGCGGCCGCGCGGGCTGTCTTGGGTCTCCCAAGACATGCTCATATCACTCCAGCCCTCCGTGAGCTGCACTGGCTACCAATTAGTCTCCGAACACAATTCAAAGTGTTGGTTATGACCTATAAAGCCCTTTATGGCAATGGGCCAGGATACTTGCAGGACCGTCTTCTGCCTCATGAATCCCAGCGACCGGTTAGGGCACACAGGGTTGGCCTCCTACGGGTCCCGTCTCTTAGACAATGTCATCTGGCGGGGCCTAGGGCAAGGGCCTTCTCCGTTGCTGCCCCAGCCCTCTGGAACCAGCTTCCCTCCGAGGTTCGTACTGCTTCCTCCCTCCTAGCTTTCCGGAAACTGTTGAAAACTCATTTATGCAGACAGGTTTGGGGCGTGTGAGCTGCATTCTGCCCCTGGGCCTTTGACTGTGACTGTGTGTGGTATGAGTGAAATAAATTACTTAGTTTTTATATTGTAAATTTGTAATTTTAATTGATTTTATGTTATGTTTTTTATACTTTTATTCTTGTTGTGAGCCGCCCTGAGTCTTGGGAGAAGGGCGGCATATAAGTTTAATAAATAATAATAATAATAATATAGGAGTTCTTCCCAAGGACAATATACGAAAACTGAAAAAAAGAGAAGTGCGTTGGCCAGCCAGTCAAAGATGTAACACGGCCCCCATGAATGCATCTCTTTCTTGTTGTTGTTAGTTGTGAAGTTGTGTCCGACCCATCGCGACCCCATGGACCACGTTCCTCCAGGCCTTCCTGTCCTCTACCATCTTCTGGAGTCCATTGAAGCTCACGCCTCCTGCTTCAGTGACCACCTCATTCTCTATCGTCCCCTTCTTCTCTTGCCCTCCATCTTTCCCAGCATCAGGCTCTTCTCCAGGGAGTCCTTCCTTCTCATTAGGTGGCCAAAGGACTTGAGTTTCCACTTCAGGATCTGGCCTTCTAAAGAGCAGTCGGGGTTGATCTCCTCTAGGACTGACCGGTTGAATCGCCTTGCAGTCCAGGGGACTCGCAGGAGTCTTCTCCAGCGCCATAGTTCAAAGGCCTCAATTCTTTGGCGCTCGGCCTTTCTTATGGTCCAACTTTCACAGCCATACATTGCAACTGGGAAGACCACGGCCTTGACTATACGCACTTTGGTTGGCAGGGTGATGTCTCTGCTTTTTAGTAGGCTGTCTAGATTGGCCATAGCTTTCCTCCCCAGGGGCAAGCGTCTTCTTATTTCTTGGCTGCAGTCCCCATCTGCGGTGATCTTGGAGCCCAGGAAAATGAAACTCTTAACATAGTTTAACACGCCATCAAACATGTCCATGGTCTGCTTGAAAAATCCTCCCATTGTTTTATCACCGTCCAGTTGAAGGAAGCTGATGCAACCCTGGATTTTCTTAGCAACGTTCCTTCCTTCCTTTGAAAAGCTTTTTCACCTTTTGGGATTTTAACCTTAGCGGAAAAATAAATCTTACTGAGTAGACTTCAGTCTAATTGTTTGGTATCGGGATTGATTTGTGTTGACTGTTTTAATGGCCCCCAGTAATTAACCATTTGTGCTTTACCTTTTTTTCCCCCCCTAATGGTCTAGTGGAGTATCCACTTAAAAAGTTGGGTCGGAGGGCAGGCAGCATTCATGCCTGACTATATAACTTAAAAGAGTACAGGTGATAATTTCCTAAGGCAGGGGTTCTCAACCTTGGCAACTTTAAGACTTGTGGACTTCAACTCCCAGAATTCCTCAGCCAGGAGGAATTCTGGGAGTTGAAGTCCACAAGTCTTAAAGTTGCCAAGGTTGAGAACCCCTGTCCTAAGGAATGAGGTTGGTGAAGCCGGAAGCAGCCCTTCCGGGCTAGAGGGAGAATCCGTATCATTAGGAAAGGTCCGTTTAAAGCCTTCCACGTGGTAAGAGAGTAGCTAAATATCTGTTGACTTGGAAGTGAAGGAGGAAACGGCCTGGACCTAGAACTTCGGAATAAGGAACTTGTGGATGGGCTTGATGCACCTCCTTAGGTAGAACTCCTGCTACTCTGGGTCTGTTCTTGTCTGCAATCCAGGAATGAGTGTCACAGTGTCGTGTCTGGATAGGTAGGTGGGTGGGTGGGTGGGTGTGGGTCTGTTCTTGTCTGCAATCAAGGAATGAGTGTCACAGTGTCGTGTCTGGATGGATAGATAGGTGGGTAGGTAGGTAGGTGGATGGGTGTGGGTCTGTTCTTGTCTACAATCAAGGAATGAGTGTCACAGTGTCGTGTCTGGATGGATAGGTAGGTAGGTAGGTGGGTGGGTGTGGGTCTGTTCTTGTCTGCAATCAAGGAATGAGTGTCACAGTGTCATGTCTGGATAGGTAGGTAGGTGGGTGGGTGGGTGTGGGTCTGTTCTTGTCTGCAATCAAAGAATGAGTGTCACAGTGTCGTGTCTGGATGGATAGGTAGGTAGGTAGGTAGGTAGGTAGGTAGGTGGATGGGTGTGGGTCTGTTCTTTTCTGCAATCAAGGAATGAGTGTCACTGTCGTGTCTGGATAGGTAGGTGGGTGGGTGTGTGTGGGTCTGTTCTTGTCTGCAATCAAGGAATGAGTGTCACAGTGTCGTGTCTGGATGGATAGATAGGTAGGTAGGTGGGTGGGTGGGTGTGGGTCTGTTCTTGTCTGCAATCAAAGAATGAGTGTCACAGTGTCGTGTCTGGATGGATAGATAGGTAGGTAGGAAGGTAGGTGGGTGGGTGGGTTGGGTTTGTTCTTGTCTGCAATCAAGGAATGAGTGTCACAGTGTCGTGTCTGGATGGATAGATAGGTAGGTAGGTAGGTGGGTGGGTGGGTGTGGGTTTGTTCTTGTCTGCAATCAAGGAATGAGTGTCACAGTGTCGTGTCTGGATGGATAGATAGGTAGGTAGGTAGGTGGGTGGGTGGGTGTGGGTTTGTTCTTGTCTGCAATCAAGGAATGAGTGTCACAGTGTCGTGTCTGGATGGATAGATAGGTAGGTAGGTAGGTGGGTGGGTGGGTGTGGGTTTGTTCTTGTCTGCAATCAAGGAATGAGTGTCACAGTGTCGTGTCTGGATGGATAGATAGGTAGGTAGGTAGGTAGGTGGGTGGGTGGGTTGGGTTTGTTCTTGTCTGCAATCAAGGAATGAGTGTCACAGTGTCGTGTCTGGATGGATAGGTAGGTGGGTGGGTGGGTGGACGGACAGACGGATGGATTCCTTTCTGTGGCAGAGCTGGGAGCCCTGAGCTCCTGGCCTCTTCTCTTTCCATACAGAAGTGTTTATAAGGATGTTGCCAATTATACCAAGTGCTGTGGAAACTTGTCCACACCTTTGGGGCGAGGTGGTTGTGGGGAAACGAAACACCCGACAGTGTGAAAACAAGTCACAGGCTGAGACTGCTGCTGTTTACTCAGCCTTCTGCTGTTGTTAACCATGCAGAACAGCCCCACTGGGAGAAGATATTTCCAAGAAAAGAAAAATAAGCAAAAACGTATAACCTTAAAAGGAAACAAACAAAAAAAAGCACCGTTTTTGGATGACAGGCCAAATATTTTCTAAAAAGAAAACTTCCAGGTGGGCTTTTTTTTTTTGCAGGAATAGTTTAGGCTGTGTTTTTTATTTTATTTTATTTTATTTTATTATTTTATTTTTATTTTATTTTATTTTATTTTATTTTATTTTTATTTTTATTTATTTATTTTATTTATTTTATTTTATTATTTATTTTATTTTATTTTTATTTTATTTTATTTTTTATTTTTTTATTTTATTTTATTTTATTATTTCATTTAATTTTATTATTTTATTTTATTTTATTATTTCATTTCTTTATTTTATTTATTTCATTTCATTTCATTTTATTTCATTACTTATTTTTATTTTTATTTGAAGAATGAGCCATGTGGGTTTGTGTTTTTTTTAACTGCAGGCAAGGACCCATGGATTCTTCCTAACGGGTAGCTTCCTATTTTTTTCAAACTGTTCTCAAAGTGCCTTCTTGGTATCCACATCTGGTTTGGGGGCCGCGGACTCAGTGAGATGGGTAGGATAGAGAAATGAATAAGTAAATAAAAGAAAAATAAATCAATAAAACAAGAAAGCTCCCACGATCCTAATAAAGGCTTTTCTCCTGGTAAAGGCCACCAAGTGGTTGTGTGGATTGAGGATTTTTTTATTGTAACCGGTAATCCTAAATATCTAGAACGTCTTGCTTTTGCAGATCGGGGTTAAAAGGAGGAGTCGATGTTCTCTGAGTTTGGTTGTTTTCTTGCAGATGTTTCATAACCGAACTAGGAAGCATCATCAGTGCTAGAAGGGAGGGGGGTTTCTGGAGAGGAGGAGGAGGAGGAGGAGGAGGAGGAGGAGGAGGAGGAGGAGGAGGAGGAGGAGGAGAAAGGGGACTGTGGGGTCCTGGGTGGCCTCCGAGCTTGGTAGTTTCCTTGCAGACATTTCATGACCCAACTAGGGAGCATCATCAGTGCTAGAAGGGAGGAGGGTTTCTGGAGAGGAGGAGGAGGAGGAGGACTATGGGGTCCTTGGTGCTCTCTGAGTTTGGTTGTTTTCTTGCAGATGTTTCATAACCGAACTAGGAAGCATCATCAGTGCTAGAAGGGAGGGGGGTTTCTGGAGAGGAGGAGGAGGAGGAGGAGGAGGAGGAGGAGGAGGAGGAGGAGGACTGTGGGGTCCTGGGTGGCCTCTGAGCTTGGTGGTTTCCTTGCAGACATTTCATGACCCAACTAGGGAGCATCATCAGTGCTAGAAGGGAGGAGGGTTTCTGGAGAGGAGGAAGAAGAAGAGGAGGAAGAAGAAGAGGATGAGGATGAGGAAGGGGACTGTGGGGTCCTTGGTGCTCTCTGAGCTGGGTGGTTTCCTTGCAGACATTTCATGACCCAACTAGGGAGCATCATCAGTGCTAGAAGGGAGGGGGGTTTCTGGAGAGGAGGAGGAGGAGGAGGAGGAGGACTGTGGGGTCCTTGGTGCTCTCTGAGTTTGGTTGTTTTCTTTCAGGCGTTTCATAACCCCACTAGGTAACATCATCAGTGCCAAAGGGAATGAGGTTTGCTTTCTGTTTATACCAGCAGCACAGCAGCAGAACAGATGATGTTACCTAATTTGGGTAGTGAAACATCTGGAAGAAAACAACCAAGCTCAGAGAGTCCCCAGGTTTTATCCTAATGTCATCCACGTGCAGACTTTTAAGTCTGAGAAGATTCCTGGGCGCAGACTGGAGCAATAAACCAGCAGATTTGAACCTTCGTGTGTGGACCTGGCTCTTCACACCTGACCCTAGCAAGCCCGTTGCCAGAGTGTGTAGCCTGAGCTACGGTCCTCCAGATGTGCCAGGTTATCTCTGCCATCCTTTCCCCATCCGAGAGACTGAAGGTGCATCCCATCGCAAGGTTGCCAAAGTCCAGGTGAGCCGAGGCACCAGGTGCCACGTCGGCTGGGGACGTTATTTATAGTTATCAGCAGAGAAGAAGCAGAAGCCGTACATTTGCTCCACCTTGACAGCTCAACCGTTCGTCTGTCGGGCAGGAGGGGTGAATAATTTATACAGCCGTTACCCAGCGCCAGGGAGAGGGACATTAGCATTTTAATGAAAACAATATAGGCATTCTACTAAATCTTTGCATTCTTCTTCCTCCTCTCCTCCTCCTCCTCCTTTCTCTTTCCCCAGAAAAGCCAGTTGGTGTCAAGTGCTTTGAAAAACGCTGACGACGACACCGGATAATGTGCTGACTACCGTAGCACTATGGGCAGGCGGTACCCCGGAGCCCACTATCGTCAAAGCAATTCATGTACGTATGCAAGAACCTTTCCCGGAGAGCCCGCCCGTTTCGTTGCAACGGCGATCCGGCTGGCCCTCGACGTACGGCACAATTTCTGTCGCTAAGCCAGACACTTGTTAAGTGAGTTTGGGCCCCCCTTTTGGCTACTTGTCTGGCCACCCTTCCTTTGTGAAGGGAGTCTCTGCGGTCGTGCCGTTGGTAACCCCGTTGTTGAAGGGAATCCGGGGTTCCCCGTCGGCTTCGCTCTGTCAGCAGGTTGCGAGAAGGGATCCCGGGATTCTGGGACACTACAACTGTCACAGAGTCAGTATGAGACGGTCGGCAAAAGTCTGATTTTTGTTCCCATGACGGCGGGGAATGCCGCGAGGGTCGTAAGTGTGAAAAACGGTCAAAAGTCACTTTTCCCCTAGTGCCGTTGTAACTTCGAACCGTCACTAAATGAACTGTCGTAAGTGGGGGACTTAACTGGATTCAACTCAGTTGCAGCACATGGCTGGCTCATATTTAAGTGATCGTCCACTAGGACAGAAGAGACTGGACAGCCATTTGTCCGAAATGGTGTAGGGTTTCCTGCCTGAGCAGGGGGTTGGACTAGAAGACCTCCAGGATCCCTTCCAACTTTATTATTATTATTATTATTATTATCATCATCATCATCATCATCATCATCATCAATCATCATCTTGAGACCCTAGAAGTGACAATGGAGATACAATTAGATATAGATGCAATAGGTGCAACTTTTAAGCATTTACTTCCAAGTTGGTCAGTGTTTCTCTAACTTTAAGTGTGTAAACTTCAAGTCCCAGAATTGCCCCGACAGCCAGAGCTGGCTGGAGAATTCTGGGATTTGAAGTCCATGCCTCTTAAAAGTGGCCAAGTTATAGTAGTAGTAGTAGTAGTAGTAATGTTGATGATGATGATGTTGGAAAGGACCTTGGAGGTCATCTAGTCCAACCCCCTGCTCAGGCAGGAAACCCTACAAAATTTCGGACAAATGGCTGTCCAGTCTCTTCTTAAAAACTTCCAGTGTTGGAGCATTTACCGCTTCTGGAGGCAAGGAGTTCCACTGGTTAATTGTTCTCACTGTCAGGAAGTTCCTCTTTAGTTCTATGTTGCTTCTCTCCTTGGTTAGTTTCCATCCGTTGCTTCTCGTCCTGCCTTCGGGCGCTTTGGAGAAGAGCTTGACTCCCTCTTCTTTGGGGCAGCCCCTAAGATACTGGAAGACTGCTCTCATGTCCCCCCTCGTCCTTCTCTTCGTTAAACTAGACAGACCCAATTCCAGCAACCGTTCCTTATATGTTTCAGCCTCCAGTCTCCTGATCATCTTTGTTGCTCTTCTCTGCACTCTTTCTAGAGTCTCAACATCTAGTTTGAAAAACGTTCTCCTAGAAATCATTAAGACTTTAGAAATATCAGAATTGATGGACCGGTTATTGCCGTAACCCTAACGGTAATTAAAATGAATCCAGCCTAAGATGGGCCAATATAGTTGCTCCGAATGGATGCATTGTCCGCCTTGACGAACAAACGCGACGTAAATTCTGCCAACTGAGAATGGCTATATAACAACACGGTGTGTTTAGGTTTAATTTTTGTACGATCGAGATCAAATTCCAAATTCACGGATGCCGGCGATTCCACCGCGATTTTGATTGGTGGAGTTGGAGAAATGGACAGAAATAGGAAAACTGAAGAAAGTCTTACCTTGTCATAATGCTGATGGGGATATTTAAACAAAAGGTCTTTAATCTCTGCCTCCAGTTGTGGACCCCTGCCGTAAAGAATGAGTCCTTTTAAGACCAAAACGTTGCCCTTGCAAGCAACCCCAAAATTAAAAGTCCTGGCTCCAGTTGGGTTTTTTCCGTAAGAAGGCAAAAGTTTTAGGGGCTGAAGTCATCTGCAGTAAATAAAGGGTGCCAACATGCAGCGGCTATAAAATATCCTTCTGGGCTGAGTTTCCACAAGCTGCAAAGTTCCTTCTCTGCCCTTTGTGATAATTTCTCTCTTTAGTCATTTTATAGCTTTAAAAGAGGGAGGAGGGAAAAAAAACCAAAACCCCAGAGTTACAGATTTAGAGAACACAGATTTACATCCTTCCAAAAAGGAGAGCGGTGTAAATATTCTTACATAGTGAGGACCTTTAACGGTTAGAATTGGACATTCCTTCAGAGTGTTTTTTTTTTAAAGAGCTAATAAATTTTCTAGCCTCTATGCCGGTTGTAATTTAATCCGACTTCAGTGAGAGTGAGTTGAAGTTTACCAGGTTTTTCGGGCTGGCATTAAAGTAGGAGCAGAGAACTTATTAGGTTTCAGGTAGTTCTTGAATCACAATCGTTTCTTTAGCGGCTGTTCCAACGGCACTGGAAAAAGTGACCTACGACCCTTTTTCATACTTACGACCGACGCAGCATCCCGTTGCGCTTGGCAACTGACTCACTTTTGAGGACAGCTTGCAGTGTCCCCGGGGAGGGGGGTCACGTGATCCTCTTTTGCGACACCCTGACAAGCAAAGCCAACGAGGGAAGCTGGATTCAAAGATCCTAAAATGGGGCAACAGTTATATAGTGTCTGTCTTGCTTAGCAATGGAAATAATAATGGTAATAATAATAGTTATAAGGATATAATGGAACTGGAAAAGGTGCAAAAAAGGGCAACAAGAATGATCAAGGAAATGGAGCGCCTCCCTTATGAAACCAGATTGCAACGCCTTGGTCTCTTCAGCCTTGAAAGACGGCGTTTAAGGGGTGACTTGATCGAAGCGTATAAAATCATGCATGGGATAGAAAAGGTGGATAGAGAAAAATTCTTTTCTCTATCACACAATACTAGGACAAGGGGGCACTCCCTAAAGCTCGTAGGTAAGAAAGTGAGGACAAATAAAGGGAAATATTTCTTCACCCAGAGGGTGGTTGGTTTATGGAATTCACTTCCAGAAGGGGTCATGACAGCTGTCAGCCTTGATAGCTTCAAGGCAGGGTTAGACAGATTCATGGAGGCCAAGTGTATTAAAACGGATGTCCATGTGCCGCCTCTATGTTGGTTGAGGCAGGCAGGATTCCCTTGAGTACCATTTGTTGGGGGTCAAGGGAAAGGGGGGGTTTTGCCTTCTCTTTCTGCTCAAGATCCCCATGTACAATTGGTGGGCCACTGTGTGACACAGAATGCTGGACTCGATGGGCTTTGGCCTGATTCAGCCTGGCTCTTCTTATGTTCTTAATAGTAATAACAATAATAGTAATATTAACAATAGTAATAATAGTAGTAATAATAATAGTAATAATGGTAACAATAAAACAACAACAATAATATAATAACAACAACAACAATAATAATAATAATAATAATAATAATAATAATAATAATAATAATAATTTTAAAAAATAGAAAAAGTCATAGAAAACGATAAAGTTAAACTGCTCTGGGACTTCAACATTCAAACAGACAAGCACCTGCCACATAACACCCCAGATTTAACAATTGTCGATAAGAAAGACAAAAAAAAAAGTCTGGATAGTGGATGTGGCAGTGCCTAGAGACAGCATAATAGACAAGAAAGAACTGGAGAAGACAACAAAATACAAAGACCTACAAATAGAAATAGAAAGACTGTGGCAAAAGCAAGCAAGGGTAGTACCAATAGTAATGAGTGCCTTGGGTGCAATCACAAAACAACTGGACCACCACTTAAACACCATCATCGGCATTGACAAATTCGCCATTAGTCAATTGCAAAAGGCGGCCTTACTAGGAACTGCTTCCATCCTGCAACGAGATCTGTAATACCATCAAACATTCACATCTGCCTATCCCAGGTCCTTGGGAAGGACTCAATAGGTAGACAAAAATGCCAAATCCAGTCTGACTGGCTGACTGTGCGATTAATAATAATAATAATAATAATAATAATAATAATAATAATAATAATAATAATAATAATAATAATAATAATAATAATATAAAAAAGTAGAGAAAGTCATAGAAAATGATAAAGTTAAACTGCTCTGGGACTTCAGCATTCAAACAGACAAGCGCCTGCCATATAACACCCCGGACTTAACAATTGTCGATAAGAAAGACAAAAAAGTCTGGACAGTGGACGTGGTCTACAGGACAAAACCAAAGTTGTCCCATTGGAAAGCAAGCTCAGCCCTTTTACATACCCATTGTGATGCTGTACAAGTGTCCCAGAGGACAGAATTTGCTATCCGGTAGCAAAACCCTGCTCTCATCATTTTATTTTTTATTTTTTTCGCGCTCTCCCTCTGTTCCTCATGGCCCTGAATCCATTGCTTAGCGTGGGATTGTTTTTAATCCTCCTTCACTCCCGGGTATTCCACCTTCCGGTCTAATCCAGAATCAAGGCCTGTCGGAAATCGCTTGTTTGTTTAGTCTGTGGGGGATACGAGAGGTTCTCATTTTCATTTCCCACCGGTGGGAAAGGGAGAAAATAGTGCCCATCACACAAGCTTCGCCTCCGGTGTACTTAGGGGACAAAGATGAAGCTGATAGGCACGAAGTAAAAGCCCGCGGGCTTGGCGAAAATCCTTGTGAAAAGGAATTTGGAAGCTTGCAAACCGAAGGAGAATCAACCATGGGATGTGGTTGTTGAGGAAGGATAGGAGAGCTTGTTTGGTGTGGGCACCAGGCTAGAAAACCTGAAGGACTATCTTAGAGAAAACAATAAATAAATCCCGAGAGATCTCCTCTGCATCAGATGTGGAGATCAGGATGGTCCAACTTTGGCAACTTTTAACACCTGTGGACTTCAACTCCCAGAATTCCTCTTGATTGAATACGTAAATCAAGGGGGTCTTCTGCATCAAACGTGTAGATCGGGGGGGAGGGGGGAGTCCAATCTTGGCTGCTTTAACACCTGTGGGAATTCTGGGAGTTGAAGTCCACAAGTCGTAAAGTTGCCACGGTTTGACAGACCCTGAGGTAAATTCTTGAATTCTCCCACTGTAGAATTGCTGGGAAGATGAGCATCATCTCAAACACCACAAAGCAGAGGTTTCCTAAATTAGGGGTTTCCAACTTATGGGCTGTGGCCCACTATTGGGCTGTGGGCTCTTGGCCAGCGGGCCGCGAGAATGGCTGGCCGGTACGCACATGTGTATGAGCGCACTCCCCCCACTCATGCTAGCGCCCGCAGCCCCGTTTGTGCATGTGGATGGGCACGAATGGGACCTCTAGTGCCAGGCGGGTGTGCGCAGCCCGTTTGTGCATGCGCAAATGGGGCCGCTATCACCGGGCAACTTGTGCGACCATTTGCGCATGCGCAAACTAGGCCGCTAGCCACCGCGGGGGATAATGATAATAATAAAGTTGGAAGGGGCCTTGGAGGTCATCTAGTCCAACCCCCTGCTCAGGCAAGAAACCGTATACCATTTCGGACAAATGGCTGTCCAGTCTCTTCTTAAAAACTTTCAGTGTTGAAGCATTCACCGCTTCTGGAGGCAGGTTGTTCCACTGGTTAATTGTTCTCACTGTCAGGAAGTTTCTCCTTAGTTCCAGGTTGCTTCTGTCCTTGATTAGTTTCCATCTGCTGCTTCCTGTCCTGTCTTCAAGTCCTTTGGAGAATAGCTTGACTCCCTCTTCTTTGTGGCAGCCCCTGAGACATTGGAACATGGCTATCCTGTCCCCCCCCCCTGTCCTTCTCTTCATTAGACTAGACATACCCAATTCCAACAACCGTTCTTATATGTTTTAGCCTCCAGTCCCCTAATCATCTTTGTTGCTCTTCTCTGTACTCTTTCTAGAGTCTCAACATCTTTTTTACATTGTAGTGACCAAAACTGGATGCAGTATTCCGAGTGTGGCCTTACCAAGGCCTTGTAAAGTGGTATTAACACTTCACGTGATCTTAATACCACTTTGCAATGCCTTGGTAAGGCCACACTTGCAATACTGCATCCAGATTTGGTCTCCACGGTGTAAAAAAGATGTTGAGACTCTAGAAAGAATACAGAGAAGAGCAACAAAGATGATTAGGATGTGCTCGGCCGTTCGCGCATGCCTCCAATTGTGGCATGTTTGTGTGCGCGCCAATTTGCAAGCTGCTCTCCTTCCCTCCGGGCCGCGAGCCTGGAAAGGTTGGAGACCTCTGTCCTAAATGACCGTATTAAAACTTTAATCCCAATTGAAGACGTTGGAGAAGATGAACCATCTTGAGGCTTTGGCACAGGTTGTGATCTGCCGCAGGTCGTTGCAGACCTTGTATGTCTCACCAGCCTTTGTGTTCCTTCTCTCTAGTTGATTCCGGTGTGGAAACCTTGGCGGGGTTTATGGCAAGCAACGGCACGACAGACGTTGTGAATCGGAATGGGCCCGCCACTCCCCCCAACACCCTTCAGCTGCGCTCCTCTCACAACGAACTGCTGAATGCCGAAATCAAGCACACGGAGGTCAAGCACAGCACACCTCCCAAATGCAGAAAAAAATACGCCCTGACCAACATTCAGACAGCCATGGGTCTTTCCGACCCCGCAGCCCAACCTTTGCTGGGCAGCAATTCCTCCAACATAAAGCTGGTGAAAAACGGAGAAAACCAGCTTAGGAAAGCGGCAGAACAAGGACAGCAGGACCCCAATAAAAACCTGGCCACTCCATCGGTGACCGCTGGTCTAAACATAACTTCTGAGAAGTTGGAGGGGAAGGAACCAAGCCAACAGGACTCTTCCGGCGGCGAAATCCTGCCCGCCCAACCCCGAAGAACTAAGAGCTTCCTAAACTACTATGCAGATCTTGAGACATCAGCCAGGGAGGTGGAGCAGAATAATGGCGAGAGCCAGGTGGTGGCGGCGGAGGAGAAATTGCCTTCACAATGCAATAGCCAAGCATCCGTGGTCGTGGCGAACGGCGATCCCTTGCCTCCAAAGCAAGACAAGGCAGCGAGTCCTGAAGATGGGCCAACCGCAGCCATCTCTTCCAGCCCAGAGACGAAAAAGGATCACCCTAAAACTGGCGCCAAGACAGATTGTGCGCTACACCGGATTCAGAACCTGGCTCCGAGTGATGAGGACTCTAGCTGGACCACCTTATCTCAAGACAGTGCTTCTCTGAGTTCCCCGGAGGAAACAGGTAAGGATGCTTCCTTGAGGTTCTTTGGACCTGGGCAGAGACAGGTGAGGCAAGAAAGACGATGTACCTAAGTGTAAGGAGAAGTGTGAAGGAGAAGAGCAGACAGAGCTGAAGGGCGGAGTGAAGCACGCCATCAGCTTAGAATAGAGCAGCGGTTCTCAACCTATGGGTCGCGACCCCATTTGGGGTCGAACGACTGTTTCACGGGGGTCGCTCGACACCGCGGTCCGCCTTTTTTTTGTTTGTTTTTTTTGGTTTTTTTTTCATCGCGCGCCGCACATGTGCAGATCGGCCTGTCGCGGTCCGCCATTTTGTTTTTGTTTTTTTATTATTATTTTTTTGTTTTTTTTTTCGTCGCGCGCCGTGCATGCGCGGTTCGGGCCGTCGTGCGCGCCGCGCATGCGCAGATCAGCCTGTCGCGGTTCGCCTTTTTGTTTTTGTTTTGTTTTGTTTTTTTGTCGCGCGCGCCGCGCATGCGCGGATCGGGCCGTCACGGTCTGCCATTTTGTTTTGTTTTTTGGTTTTATTTTGGTTTTTTTTTGTTGGGCACGCCGCGCATGCGCGGTTCGGCCCGTCGCGCGACCCGCGCATGCGCGGTTCGGCCCGTCACACGCCCCATGCATGCGCGGATCAGCCCGTCGCGGTCCGCCATTTTGTTTTGTTTTTATTTTTATTTTTTTTTATTTTTTTTTCTGTCGCGCGCCACTGGAATAGAGAATAGAACAACAGAACAGAAAATGGAGTAGAAAATGGAACGGAATGGAGTGGAGTGAGTGGAATAGAGTGGAATGGAATAGAATACGGAGTGGAGTGGGATGGGATGGGATGGGATAGAATAGTGGTGGGTTTTTTTGTTTGTTTTTTGTTTTAAACAATTAAACAACTTGTTTGTTAAGTCAAGGATTACCTTCATTGTCTTTCATTTGGGCCATCTGCTTTCTGAATGGCCCACAAACAGGAAGATCAGTCCAGTGATGTGGCTAGTGATTAAAATACAGGCAGTCCTTGACTTAGGACGGCTAAGTGAAAGCGTTGTTAAGGGAATTTTGCTCCATTTTACCGTGACCTTCCTTGCCGCCGTTTGTTAAGCGAATCACTGCAGTTGTTCAGCCAGTCGCCCGGTTTGTAAGTGAACCTGGCTCCCCCCTCCCTTGACTTTGCTTATCAGAAGGTCACAAAGGGGGATCACATGACCCACCCACCCACCCCGGGGACGCTGCGACCGTCATAAATATGAACCAGTTGCCAAGGGTCTGATTTTTGATCCCACGATCATGGGGATCTTGCCAAGGTCGTAACTCTGAAAAACGGTGGTAAGTCGCATTTTTGAACGGTCACAAAACGAACGATGGAACTGGAGCGTGAAAAAAAAGTGGCCACCGTTGTCCAGCTCAACAGTAGGTGGTCTGCTCTGGCCTTTCCTACAGAGTTGGAAGTTCTTATGTCAGCGGTTCTCAACCTGTGGGTCGCGACCCCATTTGGGGTCGAACGACCATTTCACGGGGGTCGCCAAACACCGCAGTCCGCCATTTTTTTTTGTCGGCCATTTTTTTCCCCTTTGCGATGCGGGCCGTCGCGCCGTGCATGCGCGATGCGGGCCTGCCATTTTTTTTGGGTCGGCCATTTTTTCCCCTTTGCGATGCGCCCTGTTGTGCCACGCATGCGCGATGCGGGCCCGCCATTTTTTTTGGTCGGCCATTTTTTCCCCTTTGCAATGCGCCCTGTTGCGCCGCGCATGCGCGATGCGGGCCCGCCATTTTTTTTTTTGGTCGGCCATTTTTTTGGGGGGGGTCGGCCATTTTTTTCCCCTTTGCGATGCACCCTGTTGCGCCGCGCATGTGCGATGCGCCCCGTCAAGCCCCGGAAAAGGTTGAGAACCGCTGTCTTATGTGGTCCTCTCTGTTTAATTGCGTACGAGGAGGCCAACCAAATTCCGAGCAGATTTCTGATGCTTCCCCCCTCCATTTTTTTTAATCGCCAAAAGCCATAAAAAGATCCTGAAGTCCCGGAAGGACTGTCAAGCCATTAAAAGAGGCCACGTGCACAGCCTGATGGGTCCAGTTGATCCACGGGCAGCACCGTGGCACTTGGGACATTAACCTTGAACATTGGCCAGACTTAGCTTGGCTTCGTGGAGACTTTGCTATACGGCTTGTTTCACGTTGACAGGTGGACAGATCTGAAGTCTACCTTTTGGAAGTCCTTTTTTGCACTTGTTGGCTCTAGGGTTCAGACGAGTCTTGATTATGGAGTTGTGGAGCTGGGAGGGACCTTGGAGAGTTTCTAGTCCAGCCCCCTATCCAAGGCAGGAGTCTTTATTGTATGCCAGACAAAGGGTGGAACAGTTCTCTCCCAGCTTACATGAGTCCTTGTTAAGCTCACAAGGAGAAACCCCTCTTCCAACAAGCAGGCTGGAACCTCAGGAAAAAAGCAATCCCCTTTTGTTATTCTCAGAACTAAGTCCATGTCCAAGGCAAACAAACACAGTTCACAGAAACTCGATCCTCAACACAAACGGCTGCCTTCGGCAACCAGCACCTCCCACACCTTCCCTTTTATTATGCAGCCAAGGCGTGGCTTCCTAATGCCTTCTCCTTTGCCTTTGGAGCCACCCCATTGCATTCCTCTGTCCTACTCGTTTCTCTTGCCTGCGCTTTCATGCATCCTGGATTTGTCCCAGCTGTTCTTCATCACTGTCCAACTCAGGGTCCCAGCACAGCTGTGTCTCAGCCTGAGCGCGAGTAGAGGGGCCAGGCTCCTCGTCAGACTGTAAGTCTTGGAGCTCCTCAGAGCCTTCCTCTGGCTCTGATGTCACTCCAGGCCCCTCCTCCTCCTCCTCTGATTCCCGAGACTCAGCTGCCGGGTCCACTGGCTGGCGAGGAATCACAACAGAAACAGCTTGCCTCCAGAAGTTGTGGGTGCTCCATTACTGGAGGTTTTTAAGAAGAGACTGGACAGTCACTTACTTGTCTGAAATGGTAGAGGGCAGTGGTGGCGAACCTAGGGCACGGGTGCCAGAGGCGGCACTCAGAGCCCTCTCTGTGGGCACACGCACCGTCGCCCCAGTCCTAGGCCTTCAGCTGGGTTTTATAAAACCTTTTCGCTTTAGGCCTCCGCCGCCGTGTGCAAAAAAAAAAAAGTTTCAATCAGTCAGTCAATTTCAATTTCTCGCGGGAAAAAAAAAGATCTTGCAAAGTTGGAATTGATGGATTGAACTTTTTAGTCCCACCCAGTCTGCCGTTACCACTGCAGCCACGCCCACCCAGTGGGCCACACCCACCCAATGGACCATGCCCACCCGACATCCGACAATGCCTAAGTGGGTTTTGGGTTGCAGTTTGGGCACTCGGTCTCTTAAAGGTTCGCCATCACTGGGATAGGGACACCTGCTTGAGCAGGGGGCTGGACTAGAAGACCTCCAAGGTCCCTTCCAGCTGTATTCTATTCTACCCTCTCTTCCTTTTCTCTGGAGTAGCTTCTCTGGCTAATTTCTAGACCTTTTCCCCTGCTCCTTTAACAATTCAACTCCCCTTCAAAAATCCCTGAGGTGGCATCTGGCATTTGCCCAAGTCCCTGTTTACCGAGCAGGAAATGGTACGGGAAGAAACAGACATAATTTAATTCAGACCTCCCTTTAAAAAGAAAGAAAGGAAAGAAAGAAAGAAAGAAAGAAAGAAAGAAAGAAAGAAAGAAAGAAAGAAAGAAAGAAAGAAAGAAAGAAAGAAAGAAAGAAAGAAAGAAAGAAAGAAAGAAAGAGAAAGAAAAAGAACCTTAAAAAGCCGCCGTTTTTTCAGCCTAGGAAATAAGTCATTGAAACAAGAGTGAATTCGGCCTGATAAAGAGATGCTTCAGCATTTTCTCTCTGGACTAGCGGGACCGTTCTATGCTTGATCTATGCTCCCCAGTGGATATTTAAAAAATACAGCAAGACGGGGAAGGCTCCCCAGTCCTCTCTGCGGCATTGAATTTAAACAAGCCACTAGGCAAAAATCTATAAATTTAGTGTTCGGGAAGGTTACAACTGGTTGCTGGATGGTCTTAGGAGCAAATTACCACACAAGGGAGACATACGCGAAGGAAAGAGTGAGCGCATTTTTCTCCACAAACGAAATTGATGGGAGAAGATCCGATCTGTCGGTCTCGTCCAGGCTGCATTCCATTAGCCTCCGGTCTGTCAAAAGTAATAAATTTTGAGTTTTTGACAGGGCAGAGAGGTGTAGAGAGAGAGAGAGAGACAATACAGTAGATCTCTGCTTGTTGTTGCACCTGAGTTGTAATAAAACGGCACTCTGAGGGAATAGCCAGGAATACGTTCACGATCCACCATTTGGTAGTCTTGCGCAGTTCAGATGCTTCTGTAGTGTAAACGATGATCTGTGGAAGATTATTTCTAATACAGGTGAGCCTCAACTGAACACCTTAACAGTTGAGCCCAAAATTTCTGTTGCTAAGCCAGATGGTGGTTAAAGTGAATTTTGCCTCATTTTACGACCTCTAGGATCTTCTGGAGCAGTGTTTCTCAACCTTGACAATTTTAAGGCATGTGGACTTCAACTCCCAGAATTCCACAGCCAGCAATGCTGGCTGTGGAATTCTGGGGGAATTGAAGTCCACATGCTTTAAAATTGTCAAGGTTGAGAAACACTGTTCTGGAGACAATCGGCTCTATGTTTGAACATCTTTAGAAGGTCTAAATTGGACATTTTGCACCGCTGATCTGAAATTCTGGATTTAAGGTCTTCATTCCTTTGGGGGGGGGTTTCTTTCCCTTGACCCAGCTGTCCTGGAGGGATGATTGTTGGTTGTTAAGGATAGTATTCTTGTTGTTATGAAGGACTACAATCATTACAGGCATCTAGTTTTTCGTTTCCGTTGGCTTTTGAGGTCGGTTTTGAGATCACAGAGGTTCTAGACAGGTTACAACCCAAGAGTGTGGATGCCAGGCAAGGAATTTCACCATCCTTAATCACTCACACACCTTATTAAGTTTTCTTAGAAATTTCAGAATTTCTTGGAATTCTGTGGTAAAATCAGTTAAATCACCGGCATTCCAAGAATAATATAGGTTAGGAATGGAAGAAGGTGTTTCCCTGTGTTCGGGACGCTTGCCATATGAAGAGCATCAACAACTGTGAGCTGAATGTGTTTGTATGTTGTGTGAATGAAACTAATTTTTAAATTTTTAATTTAATTGTGTTTTTAATTGTGTTGTTGTTGTGAGTCTGGGGAGAAGAGCGGCATATAAATTAAATAAATTAAATAAATAAATAAATATAGCTTGGAACCAACTATGACATCATTGTCAAATGGAAATTCGAAGAAATAATAGGCCACAATATTGGACATACGTTTCGTCTATCCCGGGGTAGGCAATCTTGGCTCTTTTATGACTCGTGGACTTCAACTCCCAGAATTCCTGAGCCAGCCTGGCTCAGCTTGGAAACCTCTCCCTTTCCCCTCAGCGTGGCTGGCTCAGGAATTCTGGGAGTTGAAGTCCACGAGTCATAAAAGAGCCACGGTTGCCTACCCCTGCTCTAAACTAATAAAGTCTACATTAATGAACATTAATTATGCTTTCATATGTTTCTCTAGGTCAGGGGTAGGCAACTGTGGCTCTTTGATGACTGGTGGACTTTAACTCCCAGAATTCCTGAGCCAGCCTGGTTCAGCTTGGAAACCTTTCCCTTTCCCCTCAGCATGGCTGCCTCAGGAATTCTGGGAGTTGAAGTCCACCAGTCACAAAAGAGCCATGGTTGCCTACCCCTGATCTATCAGATTGCAACTTGAAGACTTGTGGGACTTCAGCTCCCAGAATTCCTCAGCCAGCCAGGGAATTCTGGGGGTTGAAGTCCACAAGTCTTCAAGTGGCCAAGGACTGGGTTTCCTCCAGTCTTTTGTGAGTACAAAATGGCAATTCCTTAAAAACCACATTTTTATTGGTTCATCTACATTTGACAACTAAAAAAAAAAAACCGATCTGGAGGCTCAGCATCCAAAATAAGATTCCTGTAATTGATTTTTAAAATAATGTCTCATGCAGACTTTAATTTGATTTCAATTTCGGCTGTGTTTTGTTGTTGTTGTTGCAGTTTCCCAAGTCATTTTGGCTGACACTGTTCTTGGTGTGACTTAAATTAGTGATCAAAGCAAGGAGGGACTTGAAGAAGGCAGTACTTCTCCTAATAGAACCGTTTCACTAAATCAGTTGTGCCATTATTGCAATGTATCTTTGGGGAGTTGAAAGCTGCAGCCTGTACAGAATTTATTTATTATATATTTATATATATAATTTATATTTATATATTTATTATATATATATATATATATATATATATATATATATATATATATATATATATATATATATATATATATATATATATATATATATATATATATATATGTATGTGTAGGTCTTTGGTTATTCGGGTTTTCTCCCGCGTAAAATTGGAAGTGTCTTGGCAATGTTTCGACGAAGTCCCATTTGTCATCTTCAGGCTGGTGTTTTTGGCTTCGTGCTTCTAGAAATGGGACTTCGTCGAAATGTCGCCAAGACACTTCCAATTTTACATGGGAGAAAACCCAAATAACCAAAGACCTACATACAAACACCCGCGAAAACCTCAGAAAACACACACACACACACACACACATATAAAACATATATGATGTTTCCTAGAAGCACAAAGCCGAAAACACCAGCCTGAAGATGACGAATGGGACTTCGTCGAAACGTCGCCAAGACACTTCCAAAGAGAGAGAGAGAGAGATTTTTAACGTGTGTTTAGAAACGGGCGGCAAGCTTTGGATGTGGCTGGTGGCTGAGACGATGCAACCGTGATGTTTTAGATTGGTCAAAAAGGCGTCACGTTGCAGCCAGTCAAGTCAGGAAAGCTCTGGCAATCCGAATTGGTTTCCTAACAAATGCCTCGCAGGTACACAGGTACATCATTGGCATTCCTTCTTGGTGTGTCAGGGAAGGCGGCCATTTCTGCCTCCTCCATGTTGCGTTTTCACGCGGCCAGCTTGCAGACTGCTCTCCGATGACTCTAGAGTCTCCCGCTTCCAATGTCATTCCACCTTAGGCTAATTAAATCAATGGCAATGTAGGAAGCGGAAGGATCTTGACATCACGCACGAACGCGTGCAACCCCAACTTAACTGGCGGTCTTAGCTGAGTGGGGAACACAAGCCACCGTGAAGATGTTGGGCCACATGTGGAACGGACTCAAAGGATGCCGACAGCAGATCAGGCGAGACTGAACGGCCGAGGACCCCCTAGCAGAGGTAAGTATGAACATTACATAGGATCCTTGTCTTATCTAATGCGGAGAGGCGCTATTTTGGAAAAACATCTCTAGCTTTGATTTCAGAAGAAGTTGAAAAGTAGCCCTCTCTGTACTGCAAGGCTAAGTAATCTGTACAATTGTGCTACGAGCAGATTGATATTGATGTACAGGCCAATCCGTTTTTTACGCATGTCACACATCCACTTCCCCTTGCCTCTTTTTCTTAAATCATCCTAAATCAACGGAGTCTGGTCTTCCCAAGATTTTCAGCTTGAAGCCGGACGAAGTCGCTCCGCCATATAATGGAAGATTAGTTTTGAAGTGCTCGGTGTTTAGTTGTTAGATCCGTCGGATGGCTTCGATAAATAACCGGGAATTATTCTTTTATTATTATTATTATTTTTACCGAGACGACAGTTGGCACAATCTGGATTAATCACCTGTTCCATTTGTATAATCCAGTTAAGGAAAAGTCGACCTATACATCAGTGATGGATTTTTGTTCAGCTGCAATCATATTCATCTATAGTCACAGAGAACTCATGTGTTTAGAGGTATTTTATTATTAATGAGAAAAGATCTCATTATTTCGGGTTGAATAGCTAATCTAATTGCGCTCTGGGACAGTGCCGTGCTTCGGATGAAATTTCAGACTGTCTCCTTCAGTGAAAACCTACCGACGTTTGTTGAATTATACTGCCATCCTTAATTAAATTCTTGTGTCACCTTGCGGGTAAAATATCATATTTCCTTCATTAAAATACCAAAGTTTGCCGCTGGAGAAAGGCTATCTGGATAGGTTAAGATAGAATTATGGAGAAACTTACTATCAGTGAGGGCAATTTACCAATGGAACGGCTTTGCTTTCTGAAGTTGTGTGTGCTCCATCACTGGAGACTTTTAAGAAGAGGCTGGAGAATCATTTGGATTTCCTGCCTGAACAGGGGGTTGGACTAGATGACCTCCATGGTACCTTCCAAGTCTATTCCTATTCTATTCTATACTATTCTATTCTATGCTATGCTATGCTATTCTATTCTATTCCCTATTCTATTCTATTCTATTCTATTTTATTCTATTCTATTCCCTATTCTATTCCTATTCCTATTCCATTCCATTCTACATTCCATTATTCTCTTCTCTTCTACATTCTGTTATTCTATTCTATTCTATTCTATTCTATTCTATTCTATTCTATTCTATTCTATTCTATTCTATTCTATTCTATTCTAATTTTCTATTCCATTCCATTCCATATTCCAATATTTATTCCACTCCACTCCATTCCATTCTCTAAGTCAGCGGTTCTCAACCTGTGGGTTGCGACCCCATTTGGGGTCGAACAACCATTTCACGGGGGTCGCCAAACACTGCAGTCCGCCATTTTTGGGGGGGAGTCGGACATTTTTTTGGGGGGGGTCGGACATTTTTTTTTTGGTCAGCCATTTTTCCCCCCTTTGCCATGTGGGCCATCGCGCATGCGCGATGCGGGCCCACCATTTTGGGGGGGGTCGGCCATTTTTTTTTTGGTCGGTCATTTTTTTCCCCTTTGCCATGGGGGCTGTTGCACCACGCATGCGCGATGCGGGCCATCGTGCCGCGCATGCGCGATGCGCCCTGGGGTCGCACCACGTTTGCGCGGCGCGGGCCGGGGTCGAGCCCCGGAAAAGGTTGAGAACCGCTGCTCTAAGTCTTAGGGTTAGGGTTAGGTCACCATGAACTCAAGAGAGCAAAATGGAGATCGCCAACAAATTCGGAGTGCTTGGTTAAGGTTAGGAGGGCACTGACTTTTCTGGGGTGCCCTATCTATGTTTCCTGCTAAAATACATGGGAAAATCCCATGGGAGGAAAAATTCCACTTAGGGCAGTGATGGCGAACCTTTTAGAGTCTGAGTGCCCAAACTGCAACCCAAAACCCACTTAGGCATCGTCGGGTGCTGGGTGGGTGTGCCCATTGGGTGGGCGTGGCCCATTGTGTGGGCGTGGCTGCGGTGATAACGGCAGACTGGGTGGGACTAAAAAGTTCAATCAATCCATTCCAACTTTGCAAGATCTGTTTTTTCCCGCGAGAAGTTGAAATTGATTGAACCTTTTTTTTTTTTTTTGCACACAGCGGCGGAGGCCTAAAGCGGAAAGGTTTTATAAAACCCAGCTGAAGGCCTAGGACTGGGGCGACGGTGCGCGTGCCCACAGAGAGGGCTCTGAGTGCCGCCTCTGGCACCCGTGCCCTAGGTTCGCCACCACAGTCTGCTGCTGGAGCAGGGGGTGGCACTAGAAGACCTCCAAGGTCCCTTCCAGCTGTATTCTGATGGATGGATTGAGGCTGAGAAACACTGTTTTAAGAGCTTGGGAACCTAACTTGGAATGTATATTGTCTTTGGATATTATTGAGGGCTACTGCATGAAATACGATTTGTCATCAGCAATAACTAAACTTGAAGTTGGAACGGATTGGGAGAGAGGGGGGGGAGATGGGCCAGTCCTAATGGGTTTGTATATATTTTTTTTTACATCCGTAAATCAGAGCGAATATATTTGTCCATCCATCAGGCCCTACTTGGTCCCACTTCCATTTGTCAGCAACTGTGGCCTTTAATTAGCCGCATGGGTAATAAAGCGTCCTCCTTCCGTTACATATTTAAGATGGACAGTATTTAATATTTATTTGTTATGTGTATGTAGGGGTGTGTACCCCTACATGTACATGTTTAGGTGTGTGTCATGTATGTGTTTCACTTTGAGAGCGGGCAACTAAATTTCATTTTTGATGTGTGCCCTTGTGCCCACAGCAAAAAAAATGACAATAAAGGTTATCTTATCTTATGTCTAAAAAAACAAACAAGAAAAAAGAAACTTGCTTGGCAGTTTTGCCATTCATTTCTGGAGCATCTTAACATTTTTTTAAGTGTCTATCTATCTATCTATCTATCTATCTTTCTATCTATCTATCTATCTCTATCTATCTACCGTATCTTTCTATCTATCTTTCTATCTATCTATCTATCTATCTATCTATCTATCTATCTATCTCTATCTATCTATCTTTCTATCTATCTATCTATCTATGTCTATCTATCTATCTTTCTATCTATCTATCTATCTATCTATCTTTCTATCTATCTATCTCTATCTATCTATCTATCTCTATCTATCTTTCTATCTATCTATCTATCGCTATCTATCTTTCTATCTATCTCTCTATCGCTATCTATCTATCTATCTATCTTTCTATCTATCTTTCTATCTTTCTATCTATCTATCTTTCTATCTATCTATCTCTATCTATCTATCTATCTATCTCTATCTATCTATCTATTGTCTGTCTATCTATCTATCTCTTATCTATCATCTATCTATCATCTGTCTATCTATCATATCTATCTATCTATCTATCTTTCTATCTATCTATATCTATCTATTGTCTGTCTGTCTATCTATCTATCTATCTCTTATCTATCATCTATCTATCATCTGTCTATCTATCATATCTATCATTTGTCTGTCTGTCTATCTCTATCATCTATCTGTCATCTATCTATCATATCTATCCATATCATCTGTCTATCTATCTATCATATCTATCTATAATCTGTCTATCATATCTATCGTCTGTCTGTCTGGCTGTCTATCTATCTCTATCATCTATCTATCATCTATCATATCTATCTATCATCTGTCTATCTATCATATCTATCTATCATCTGTCTGTCTGTCTGTCTGTCTATCTATCTATCTATCTATCTCTATCATCTGTATCTGTAGCTATCTATCTATCTCTATCATCTGTATCTGTAGCTATATCTATCTATCTACCTACCTACCTACCTACCTACGTACCTACCTATCTACCTACCTATCACTTTTAATGTGTGCCACTGCGCCCACAGTAAAAAATGCCAATAAAGGTTATCTTATCTTATCTTATTTGATTCACTGGATGTCCCGATTGAGAGACGCTTTTAATCCTCCAGAGGTCTGGGTTTCAAAAATAATTCAGATACATTACTGTCCCTTAAAACGTTGAAGTGAGTTTCATTTTTCTTCCAGATGTTTGGATGCTGACTCTCAGTTTGCAGCTGGTCAGTCAATTTCTCTGGTTGCAAAACTGAAGGGAGCTAAGCGTGACCTACGCTTTTCTCTCCCCCCCCCCCGGCGCCTGCATCTGTTTATCTTCTGACGTTATCTGCCCTACATTTCCCCCGTTTTTTGTTTTTTTTTTGTATTTGGATGGTTCCAATACATGTAACTTTCGACTTACCATGGTTCATTTAGCGACTGTTCAAAGCTACAACAGCATGGGAAAAAGTGACTTAGGACCCCTTTTCACACTTAGGACGGTTGCGGCCTCCCCCGTGGTCACGTGATCAAACTTCAGCGGCAACTGGCATGTACTTAACAACTGTTTGCCGTGTCCCCGGGAGTCATGTGATCCCCTTTCGCGAACATCTGACGAGCAAAGTCCGTGGGGAAGCCGGCTTCACTTCACCACTTAACAATTGCAGCGATTCACTTAAACAACAAGGAAAGTCACAAAGTGGGGCAAAATTGACTGAACAACAAATGTCTCACTTAGCAACGGAAACGGTGCGGTCGTAAGTTGAGGACGGCCTGCACATCGGAGGAACCCGTCCCAATTTTGATTCAATAACTTGGCATTTCCCTTAGCCCAGTGTTTCTCAACCTTGACAATTTTAAGGCATGTGGACTTCAACTCCCAGAATTCCACAGCCAGCAGTGCTGGCTGTGGAATTCTGGGAGTTGAAGTCCACATGCCTTAAAATTGTCAAGGTTGAGAAACACTGCGCTTAGCCAGAGTCTCCCAGATACATTTTGTCTTTTTTGGGGGGGGGAATTGGAAATGTTTGTGACTCTAATGCCGAAGAAGCTGCTTTCATTTCCACGTTGCCTTTAATAGGTTTATTTACACTGTGTTTTTTTTCTGGCTCAGCCAGGACGCTCGTTTTGCATTTTGTTTCCAAGTGAAAGAAATTGAATTTCTGATTTGTTTCTGGGCTTTAAACCGTGAACAATTATTGCTGTGTTCCTTTCATCTTTGTTTAGTTGCTTGATATGGGGGGGGGGGAGGGGAAGGAAAAATCACCCATTATGCGCAGCTTTGTATAATGTTGCCTTCACAGGGTTTTGTTATCTGAGCTGGAATTGCACTGATTCATTTTCCTGGCTCCACGGCTAGTTTTTTTTTGCGATATTAAGGGACCAAATATTGCCATATCTCTTGTGTGTCACACAGTTGGGAGTGTATAGCAGCAGTGAAACAGATGTTGAAATTCTAGAAAGAGTGCAGAGAAGAGCAACAAAGATGATCAGGGGACTGGAGACTAAAACATAGAAGGAACGGTTGCTGGAATTGGGGATGTCTAGTTTAATGAAGAGAAGGACGAGGGGGGACATGACAGCAGTCTTCCAATATCTCAGGGGCTGCCCCAAAGAAGAGGGAGTCAAGCTGTTCTCCAAAGTGCCTGAAGGCAGGACAAGAAGCAACGGATGGAAATTAACCAAGGAGAGAAGCAACCTAGAACTAAGGAGAAACTTCCTGATAGTTAGAACAATTAACCAGTGGAACAACCTGCCTCCAGAAGCGGTGAATGCTCCAACACTGGAAGTTTTTAAGAAGAGACTGGACAGCCATTTGTCCGAAACGGTGTAGGGTTAGCTGCCTGAGCAGGGGGTTGGACTAGATGACCTCCAAGTTCCCTTCCAACTTTATTATTACTATTATTATTATTATTATTATTATTATTATTATTATTATTATTATTATTATTATTAATTATTGAAGACCCATCTTTGCCGGCAGGCCTGGGGCAGTTAACACCTTGCCCCAGCCAGTGTATGTATGTTTGTATGTCTGTTTCTGGATGATTGGTTGTTTTTAATTAATGGGCTTTATAATGTATTTTAATATTAGATTTCTTGATGTTAGTATTCATGTTGTGAGCCGCCCTGAGTTCTTGGAATAGGGCGGCATAGAAATCTAATAAATAATAATAATAATAATAATAATACTAATAATAGTAATAACTTCATTGGGCAAATTACTTTCAAACACCCCAGTCATTTTAGAGAGAGCTCTCCCATTCTCGAATGAGCCTTTCCTTCCTGTTTCTAAATTGATGGAACTTATTTGGAAGTTGGGTGCCCGATAACCTAGGTTCTATCGTGTAGAATGCGTCCAAAATTCAGAGCTCCTTGAAATTTGGCAAAAGTGGGGATGCTTCAGTTGCAGCTGCAGCATCGTGCTCGACCGTGGTCACGTGACTATAATTCCCAACGCTCCCTGCCAGCTTCCCACGAAGAAACCAACTCATTGGGAAAGCCAGCGGGAAGTCGAAGGTTGTTCCGACTGCTTTTTTTTTTTTTTTTTTGCTCACCTTTTTCTGATTAGCTGAAGAAACAGTTCAGAAATGGCGAGCCTTGCTTTGCTGACCGGATGGTCATTTTTCTCCCAAAGGTGCTTGTTCGAAAAGCAGCTGGACTTTGCTTTCCCTCGAAGGCGTTTCGCTACTCATCCGAGAAGCTTCTTCTGCTCTTACCGAATGGTGGAGGAGGGAAGGATTTCCATCCCTCGCAGTCCTCTGGACGTTCGCGCTCTTTCGGGGAGCTGTGGAGACCCCTTGGAGCAGGGGTTCTCAACCTTGGCCACTTTAAGACTTGTGGACTTCAACTCCCAGAATTCCTCAGCCAGCAAAGCTGGCTGAGGAATTCTGGGAGTTGAAGTCCACAAGTCTTAAAGTGGCCAAGGTTGAGAACTCCTGCCTTGGAGGTTTACCTCTGCCATCAAGGGTCACCTGAGTAGTGCAGACAGGTCTGGAGCCTTCTTGGAACGGCAGGAAGTTCAGCCGTACTAACGACCAGATGACTGCAAGGAATAGAAATCCACCCTCCGCCGTTCAGTCCGAAACGGAAGAAGCTTCTAGGATGGGAAGCGAAACCTCTTCAAGGAAAAAAAAACCCCAAAGTCCAGTTGCCTTTTAAGGGAGTGCTTTTGGGGCAACCTTGATCTGCATAGACAATGGTCATTTTGCAAGTATTAGACGCTTCCCCCCCTCCCCCCAATTTCTTGAACCTTCGCAGTTAAAGAGACTTTTTTTTTGGTGGATTCTTCTTCCCAGCAGATATTTGGAGCGACCACTCGTTTCAGTCCGATCCTGACCTTCCACCGGGTTGGAAGAAGATCAGCGATGTAGCGGGGGTCTATTACTGGCACATACCTACAGGGACCACCCAATGGGAGCGCCCCATCTCGGCGCCCACGGATCTTCAGTGCTCAAGGAATGGATCCTTGAGTTCTCTCACCTCCTCGCCTAGTCCAGAAACGGAGGTAAGGTGGAATGCCTCCTACAATCGGAGAGTAAACCGTGTTTTAAATGAATATGTCATTTTTTAAAAAGAAAAACAAACAAACAATTCCATAAGTTTATTTTACACAGGGGGTTGGACTAGATTACCTCTAAGGGAATCTATTATTATTATTAGTATTAGTATTAGTAGTAGTAGTAGTAGTAGTAATAATAATAATAATAATAATAATAATCATTGCACAGTCAGCCAGATGTTCAGACTGGATTTGGCCTTTTTGTCTACCTATCGAGTCCTTCCCAAGGACCTGGGATAGGCAGATGTGGCTGTTTGATGGTGTTACAGATCTCGTCGCAGGATGGAAGCAGTTCCTAGTAAGGCTGCCTTTTGCAATTGACTAATGGTGAATTTGTCAATGCCGATGATGGTGTTCAAATGGTGCTCTAGTTGTTTTAGGATTGCACCAAAGGTGCCTATTACTATTGGTATTACCCTTGCTTTCTTTTGCCACAGTCTTTCTATTATTATTATTATTATTATTATTATTATTATTATTATTATTATTATTATTATTATTATTATTATTATTGCCGTTACTACTATTACTACTATTGTTATTGTTATTGTTATTATTCTTAATTAAGGCAAACCCATCAACTGTCAATGTCCCTCAAGTGATTGCCTTTTCCCCCCTTGATGCATGCTGGGTTTTTGCATGGATAAAATCGATAGTATTAGAAATTACCCCTATTATCTGACAAATGTCTGTGGTCGATAAAAGAATATTCACAAAACATAATACTTAGCAAAATCACAGAACATCGGTGTACAATGCCATTTATCTTCAGAAGATCCACAATAGGAGATATTGCCCCGTTACAAATCCTGGTTAGGTTGCGAATTATTGCAACCGCATATTGTCACCTTCACGATTTTTTTTAATCAGATAGTGTATGAAATGTATAGCTTTCTTAATTAATGGGGTTTATTCACCGCCTCCCTCAATCTGACGGGATTCCAGACTGTTTGCGGATATATATATTTTATTTATTTTGATCCCGCCGTTATTTTGCCAGTAACTCGAGGCCGCGAACGTATCCAGCACAACTTCCTCCTCCAGTTTCCCCCCTCCATAATAAACATCTAATAATAGCTTGTAATCATTTTACATCGTTTTAATTATTTAAAATACAGGCAGTCCTCGAATTATAACCAGAACTGAGCCTGAAATTTCTGTTGTTAAGTGTGTTTTACCCCATTTTGTATCACCTAACGGTGGCTGAGCGAATCACTAACTTAGTAACACAGTTGTTAAGTGAATCTGGCTTCTCCATTTATTTTGCTCATTCGAAGGTCGCAAAAAGAGTTCACACGATCCTGGGACACTGGTCATAAATAGGAGTCAGTTGCTATTAACTTTGATAAACGGAAAGCGAACAAGTTAAAGGAACAATGATAAGAGGGGCAAAAAAATTTGGATACCCTATAGAATTAGAAAAATGGCAGAACGTAGGGGAAAGGAACTATAAATGGACCACGTCAACTTCCTACAAAGAAAGCTGATATAAGATGTTCTACAGATGGCACTTGCCACCCGCAGGACTAGCAAAAATGTTCAAAAACATGTCAGATAGATGTTGGAAATGTTGTCATAAGTCAGGGCACGTATTGTCCTGTTTGGTGGACGTGCGACAAAGTAAAGAACTAGTGGGGGGAAAATACATACCTGGCTAGAAAAGACGTTGGGAGAACGTGCAGATTTTAAACCCGAACTTTTTAAAATTAGGTATTGTTGTGAGTGTCTCTAGACCGGCTGGGGACATATCAGAGGATGACGAAGCACAACCAGGCCCCTCTGGGTATTTTCCCCTCCCGGCAGCCGAGCTAGACAATGAGGAGATTTGTATGCAATCTGAGTCAGACTCTCAAAGTGATGAGTCAGATTTGGAACAGGAAGATAGATGGCTTGATCCGAGATTCCGAAGGTTTGATAGGCGGAGGAGTCAGTTAAGTGGAAAAAGGAAGTGACGTATTGAAAACTATATTAGAAGAGGAAGAAGGAACTAATTCTTTGTCACGAGCAACGTTAATATCAAGAGGCAGTCTGATGCATCACCGAGTTCGTTTGAACTCAGTTTTCTGGTGTTTTTGAAATCTACGGAAGATTAATGAAGTCTTGGACAATGTGAGAGATAAAGAGTGAGTTAATTGGAAGGTGGGAGAATGTTTAAACTAAATGTACATACACCAGACTTGGCCGTTCCGGCCAACAAACTGCCAGCAGCTTGCTTTGAAGTGAATCTTTTGAAATGTGTTAAATAAAACTCTTAAAGAAATATTTATGTGGATTTTACTAAGCTGAGAAGGGCCAGATACAACAGGTATAGGGCCAGAAAAGACGTAACAAGCAAAGCTTGGTCGTTGGTGCTCTCTGAGCTTGGTGGTTTTCTTGCGGACGTTTTGTGACCCAACTAGGTAACAACAACATCATCCTCCTCCTCCTCCTCCTCCTCCTCCTCCTCCTCCTCCTCCTCCTCCTCCTCCTCCTCTGGTCCACAAACCCCACTCCCTTGATAATGTTACCTAGATGGCTCATGAAACGCCTGCAAGAAAATCGCCAAGCTCGACGAGCACCAAGGACCCCACAGTCTTCCTCCTCCCTCCCTCCTCCTCCTCCCTCCCTCCTCCTCTGGTCCACAAACCCCACTCCCTTGTAGTACTGATAATGTTATCTAGATGGCTCATGAAACGCCGCCAAGCTCGGGCGAGCACCAAGGACCCCACAGTCCTCCTCCTCCTCCCTCTCTCTCTCCCTCCCTCCTTCTTCCCTGGTCCACAAACCCCACTCCCTTGTAGCACTGATAACGTTACCTAGATAGCTCATGAAAGGCCTGCAAGAAAAGCGCCCAGCTTGGAGAGCACCAAGGGACCCCACCGTTTCTCTAGTCAGCCCTACCCTGGAGATATCTACATCACACACACACACCCCGTCCATGGTGATGAAGGCCATTTCACCAGGGCTGAAGTAGTGAACAAGAGACCATGATTATCCTAAAGCCTTTGCTTTTTTATTTTTTATTTTTTTAAAAAGGCCATCATGGCTAAAAAAAAAAAAAAAAAGAAGAAAAGAAAATTCAGTTACGTTACACCAGTGATGGCGAACCTTTTAGAGACCGAGTGGCCAAACTGCAACCCAAAACCCACTTACACATCGTCGGGGGGCCGGGGGGCTTGTGGCCCATTGGCTGGGCGTGGCCCATGGGCTGGGCGTGGCCGCGGTGATAACGGCAGACTGGGTGGGACTAAAAAGTTCAATCAATCCATTCCAACTTTGCGAGATCTTTTTTTTTCCCCGCGAGAAGTTGAAATTGACTGATTGATTGAACCTTTTTTTTTTTTTTGCACACGGCGGTGGAGGCCTAAAGCGAAAAGGTTTTATAAAACCCAGCTGAAGGCCTAGGACTGGGGGGACGGCGCGCGTGCCCACAGAGAGGGCTCTGCGTGCCACCTGTGGCACCCGTGCCCTAGGTTCGCCACCACTGCCTTACACCATGTGTAGGGATTGACAGCAAAGGAAAACCTACTCCGTATAAAGGCGTCTCCTGGTACGTTCCCGTGATTTACAAGCGGTCTGCAAAATAACCTTTGGCAACTTTTGCTTCCCCCCCCCCATTTCCAAATACCAATTTATTGGGGACTGGCTCAGAGAGGGCCAAGCTATGCAACCACCTTCGGAGTCACCTCTGCAAAAATGTGTTGGCTAAACATTTGATTGCGACGCTTAACCATTCTTTTGGCCTACCAGTAGCTAGAGCCACGGAGAGTGGGCCGTGCATTGTGTTTTGTGTTTGCCCGTAAATTACACCTCCGTGCAATTTGAGGTGTTATGTTCCCTAACCCGGCCTTTAAATATCGGTGCTAACGAAGGTGTTTCTGTGTGTGTTTTTTCCCTCCCGCCCCTTCCTCCCTTTCCGTGCCCCTCCTGTTTATTTACATTTTTTTAAAAAAAAAAACCCAATATGCTTCTTCCTGTGTGAATATATACATACATATATATATACATATATCTAGAAACAGCCCTGGAGTGATTTTGCGGTGCTGAACGGGGCAAAGATTAATAGTGACATTTGGAAGGCAAGTATCTGGTCAGATTTTTCAAAGAGCTTTTGATACTCATTTCAGCTTCTTTTTATTTTTGGGGGGGGGGGTTTAAAAAAAAATTATGATTTGCATTTTGCATCGCTGTAGCTGTGTGGGCTGTTCTCTCTTCCCCCCCTCCAAATATCACTCATGATAACAAATCAGCCAAATGAATGTGAGCTTTGCCAAGCCAGGTTGGATCTCCCCCCCAAAAAACGGGGTTCCTGGCGCCTGTTTCCCCCTCCCCCCCCACACAGCCTGAATTTGCTCATTTGTCATCCATACGTGCTTGCCCTTAACAATTGTGCTGTGAACAACGCATGCGTGCTTGTGTGTCTGCCGAGCATATATATATATATATATATATGTTTTCCGCCCCGCTTTAAAAAGGAGAGGTGCTCTGGGTCAAGCGGGCTTAACACGCTGTTTTTCATCCTCCCGCAGGACCTTCACGCGGCCACCGTGAACCCAGACCCCAGTTTGAAAGAGTTTGAAGGGGCTACTTTACGATACGCTTCCCTGAAACTCAGGTGAGAAAGAAGGGATGTTGGTGGGCAAGGTGGCAAGATTGTCAGGGGCGAAAAACCGGGACCACCATGTTATGCGCCACGTACAACGATGTAGTGCTCAAAGAATCTGGTCAACTGACCGCTAAATTGGTGCTGGATAAAAGTCAACAGAATTCAAAGAGGTTGGACTTAAACCAGAGTTCCCCAACCTTCCCGGGGACGGGGCAAGGGTGGGGAAAGCGGGGATGGTTTTGTGGGAGGGGCCTGAATGGGTGTGTGCATGCGTGTGAGCACCCGTTGCTGGCTCAAGTGGGGCCGAGAGCACCCGTGACGCTCACATGAGTGATGCCGCAAACACCTGTGACACTCATGCACGTGGGGGCTTCGAGCCCCCGGGATGCTTGTGCAAGTGAGACCCCGAGCATCCGTGACGCTCATGTGAGTGGGGCTGTGCTTGCACACGCACACGCCTGTATCAGCCAGCCACTCACGCAGCCCGGTTGCGAATAGGCCACGGACCTGTTGTGGGGCCGCGGCCCACAGGTTGAGGACTTCCGACGTAGACCACTTATGGCAACGTAATGATTCCAAGCTGATTCCTCTCTTGACTCCAACCCCAGATTCCGCCTCTTCCTCTCCTACAGAAATTCCTTTGCTTGCCCAAGTAGCGCTCAGCTTGCAATCATTTGTTTAGTGCACCGTTCAAAGTTGTGATGGGGAAAAAAACATTATTTACAACTGGTCCTCACACTGACAACCATTACCGTGTGCCCAGGGTTACATGATCAGGATTTGGGTGCTTGGCAACCCAACATGTAATTATAACAGTTGCAGCGTCGTGTGTGTGTGTGTGTGTGTGTGTGTGTGTGTGTGTGTGTGTGTGTGTGTGTGTGAGTGAGTGAGTGAATGTGTGAGTGATGTGATCACCATTTGCAACCTTCCCACCTGTCTTCCAAGAAGCAAAGTTCACGGGGGGGGAGACTTAAGACTGTAATGGGCAGGTTCCATTACGGTCGTTAGCTGAGGACTACCTGAATTTGAGGATGATTATTTTTATTTATTTATTTATCTATCAAATTTATTGGCTGCCCATTTTTTAACCACAGATCTGTTAATTTCCACAAAGAAGTGTTAGAAAGAAGGAAAGGAATTTTTATTATTATTATTATTATTATTATTATTATTATTATTATTATTATTATTATTATTATTATTATTATTATTATTATGGATCATCGCACAGTCAGCCAGATGTTCAGACTGGATTTGGCATTTTGTCTACCTATCGAGTCCTTACCAAGGACCTGGGATAGGCATATTATTATTATTATTATTATTATTATTATTATTATTATTATTATTATTATTATGGATCATCGCACAGTCAGCCAGATGTTCAGACTGGATTTGGCATTTTGTCTACCTATCGAGTCCTTACCAAGGACCTGGGATAGGCATATTATTATTATTATTATTATTATTATTATTATTATTATTATTATTATTATTATTATTATGGATCATCGCACAGTCAGCCCGCACAGTCAGCCAGATGTTCAGACTGGATTTGGCATTTTGTCTACCTATCGAGTTCTTACCAAGGACCTGGGATAGGCATATTATTATTATTATTATTATTATTATTATTATTATTATTATTATTATTATTATTATTATTATGGATCATCACACAGTCAGCCAGATGTTCAGACTGGATTTGGCATTTTGTCTACCTATCGAGTCCTTACCAAGGACCTGGGATAGTCATATTATTATTATTATTATTATTATTATTATTATTATTATTATTATTATTATTATTATTATTATTATTATTATTATGGATCATCGCACAGTCAGCCCGCACAGTCAGCCAGATGTTCAGACTGGATTTGGCATTTTGTCTACCTATCGAGTTCTTACCAAGGACCTGGGATAGGCAGACGTGGATGTTTGATGCTATTACAGATCTCGTCGCAAGATTATTATTGTTATTGTTGTTGTTATTATTATTATTATTGATCATTGCACAGTCAGCCAGATGTTCAGACTGGATTTGGCATTTTGTCTACCTATTGAGTCCTTACCCAGGAACTGGGATAGGCAGATGTGGATGTTTGATGGTATTACAGATATCGTTGCCACATATTTATTATTATTATTATTATTATTATTATTATTATTATTATTATTATTATTACTATTATTACTATTATTACTATTATTATTATTATTATTATTATTATTCAGGCTGTGAAGGTTTCTCTTTGGTTAATCTTTCATTTTCCTTTAGTTTTCAGTTGTTGTTGTTTTTGTTGTTTAACCTTGTCACTTACAGAGGTCAGGACGAATTATCTGGAACCAAGTCCTGTGTCCTATCTGTATCGGCCGTTAATTTTTTTTTTATTGCATTCTTACGGCTCAATACAAAACGCGCAATCCTATGTCGGTTACGCTGCGGTGGGCTGTCTAATGTAGTGCCAGACCACATCCAAAGGTCCTGAGATGTACCGCCAGCATCTTTCCGGGTCTGTCTGCCCAGCATTTTGGAACCGCCTGTGTCCGATTTAAAACATTCCCCTCCCTTTGGTGTCCCTTGGTGTGAGTTGGAATTTCTTCAACTTTGTCGACGTCTCTTCGAAGCTTGGTCTAATCTAACAGAAGATTCTCCTTTTTTCTTTTTCTTTTTTTAATTCAACAGAAATCCTCCGCAGTGTGACGAACCCGATCCCGGTAGCATCAACAGCGATCCGGAAGCTAAGGTCAGTAAGCAAAACACACGTCGTCCTCAACTTAACGAGCACAAATAATAATTATTATTATTATTTAAATTTTTATGCTGCTCCTCTCCGAGGACTCGGAGCGGCTAACAACATAAATAAAAACAATATCTCAACATTTCCAAAAATCTAAAACCAAATCTAAAAAGCATTTAAAAAGACCCCCAGACACATTCATCATTCACACACAATCACAGTCATCCCCAGGCCTGCCGGCATAGATAGGTTTTTAGATTCTTCCGGAAGGCCGGGAGAGTGGGGGAAACGCGGACTTCAGGAGGTAGTTGGTTCCAGAGGGTGGGCGCCACAACAGAGAAGGCCCTTCTCTGACTAAGCGAGGCAGCGGTTTGGCAAAGTTTGGCCGTTTTACGACCGTTCTTGCCAGAGTGCATCACCGCGGGGGGTTACGTTAGTGCAGTGGTTCTCAACCTTTTTAAAGCCGCGACCCCCAACTGGTCGTAAGTTGAGGACTTCCCAACCGGTCGTAAGTCGAGGACTTCCCAACCGGTCGTAAGTCGAGGACTATTTCCCTGCCCGGGAGCGCCGCGCATGCGTGGTGCCACCCCCTGCGCTGGCCGAGGCGTAGCTGGCAAGGGGCAGCGACGGCGCAGGGTGACCACCGGCTGGGCCACCAGCTGGCCCAGCCCAAGGGAGGTAAGGCACCCACCGGGCCCCACGCGCGCCAGCAACCCTCCCTGCGCCCGCCGGCCTCCCACCTCCCACCCCTGGCCCTCTTTTACTTACATTTTTAGTAGTTGCTCAGCAGGGAGGGGTGGAAACTTCCGGAGAGCTCGCCTTCGCTGCAGACAACTTGCCGCACCGTTTGCAGACTGGGACTTTTGGCGGGCTCAGCAGGGCGGAGACAGCCTGGACAATTCCTATTGGCTTTTGAAAGCCAATAGAATAAGAGGGAGTAGCACAGCTAAGGAAAAGGGGGGGAAAATATGGCGGACTGCGTTGTTTGGCGACCCCCGTGAAATGGTCGTTCGACCCCAAATGGGGTCCTGACCCACAGGTTGAGAACCGCTGCGTTAGTGGCACGGTTGTTAAATGGATTTGCCTTCCTCCCCACTGACTTTCCTTGTCAGAAGGTTGGAGAAGGGGATCGCGTGACTCCCCGGGACACTGCGAGTGTCGTAAATAGGAGTCATTTGCCAGGAATTTTGATCGTGTGACCGTGGAGACGTCACATGGGTCATAACTGTGATAATCTGGTCCTCAGTCGCTTTTTGCAACGCCGTTGTTACATACCCAATTAGGTATGTCTAACCTAATGAAAAGAAGGACCAGGGGTGACATGACAGCAGTCTTCCAGTATCTCAGGGGCTGCCCAAAGTAGAGGGAGTCAAGCTATTCCCCAAAGCACCAGAAAGGCAGGACAAGAAGCAACGGGTGGAAACTCATCAAGGAGAGAAGCAACCTAGAACGAAGGAGAAACTTCCTGACAGTGAGAACGATTAACCCGTGGAACAGCTTGCGACTAGAAGTTGTGGGTGCTCCAACACTGGAGGCTTTTAAGAAGAAATTGGACAACCATTTGTCTGAAATGGTATAGGGTTTCCTGCCTGAGCAGGGGTTGGACTAGATGACCTCCAAGGTCCCTTCCAGCTCTTTTATTCTGTTCAGTATTTTTTTTTACGGATTGGAACAATTAACCAGTGGAACCACCTGCCTCCAGAGCAGTGAATGCTCCAACACTGGAAGTTTTTAAGAAGAGACTGGACAGCCATTTGTCTGAAATGGTATAGGGTTTCCTGCCTGAGCAGGGGGTTGGACTAGATGACCTCCAAGGTTCCTTCCAACTTTTTTATTATTGTTATTATTATTGTTATTGTTGTTGTTATTATTATTATTATTATTTAGTGTATTTATGCAGCTCATGAGGCTATCACATTCTATATCTAGCAAGGCTGAATAACAGGTTAATGTATTTTAGTTAATTTGTGTGGGATCCGAAACTAGTTTTTGCAGAACTTCTTCCAGTTTGTTTGTTTTTTTGCATGACCAGAATAAATTGAAAGACTTTTAAATGAAACGCTGGTTCTTTTTTTTTCTTTTTGTTTTTTTTTAATTATTTTTTTTTAAATTATTCTTTTGAGCAGGTATTTATTTCACTATTTCACTATTCTTTAATATGTCATCTTTTTTTTCCCCCTTTTGATGATGATCACATTACAAGAACTTCTCCTGCAGGGCAAGTGGGATTCTCCCACAATCTGGCAGAAAACTTTTCAAGGAAGCAAGGAAACAATGCAGAAGTAAAAAAAAAAAAAAAGGGCCCAGAGACAGCCCAGTTTACACTCAATCCATCTTACATTATTGCTAATACCCGAGAACGCTAACCTAAATGCAGAATGCTAGTTATTTACGGCCACCGGCAAGGGGCAAAAAAAAATAATAACAAAGATATTTTATCTTAATGTGACACCTTAAAAGTTTGACAGAGGGAGCAAAAAAAATCTCTGTATAACAAAATATCCCGTACCGGAAGGAGAAAAATTCATTTCTCATTTAGCTTTTACGTTTCTGCCAGAAATGATATGCTGTTGTCTCTTCAGAAACTAATCTTTGCAGATGGAGTAAAAAATAGATAAAAGCCACAGGAAAAAGAAATGTTGCTTTAATTGAAATAGCGTGTGGGGGGGCGGCAGGGGGGGGGAATACTGATTTGCAAAGAAGTAAATCATATAAAAATGCATTTCTCACTATTGGTTCTGCTTTCAAAGGAAAGTCATAAATATAATTACAGGTAGTTCTCCGCTTACGATGACAATTTGGGCTCCAAATTTACACAGTTGCGTGAGACAATTGTTTAAGGGAGTTTTTGCCCCGTTTTAGGACTTTTCTTACCCCAGTTGTTAAGTGGATCACTGCACTTGTATCTTGGCTCTTGCTTGGGAATCAGTGAGCAGTAGGGGGCTATATAAATTGTCTCAATAAATAAATTAGTTAAACAGAGGTTTTTTTATCTCCAGAGGTGCCTTAAGTGATATGGTTGAGCTGTTCTACCCTGGGGGGGGGGGACGACCCACAGAAACGACCAGGAATTTAAGAGAGGAATCCTTGCAGATTAATTAATTTGAAATATGCAAACTTGTTCACGGCTGACTGTTATTTGAAATTAAAACTCAGCCACCCAAATTTACATAAGCTTTTTTTTTTTTTACCCAGCTGGTTTGGGAACCTCCCAAGGGTTGGTCATCAGTTGTCTTTTAGGCATTCTGGACTTTGAAAATATTCAATATTCTTTACTACTTCTTTTTTTAATGGCAAGTATTTACAGCTACATCCTATCCCAAAGCTTGTAGGATGCTCTCAAATTAAAATGAATCCTCTCTTTATTTTTTGGGGTTGCTAATGGGCTGCAGTTCAGTGAGAGAGCCACAGGGCGACAGTAGCGTTAAAGAAGAATTAAGAATTAAATCAGAATTAACATTGCTGTGCCTTTAAAAATAAACCTTAATCTTGCATTAGTCATGGGCCAGGAACGGAATGCTTTTTTTTTTCTTTCAATCTTTTTTATTTATTTATTTATTTTCGTCAACATATGTGAATTTTTCCAATCAACAAGTTGTCTGGAGTTTGCTAAGCTAATACCTGTTCAATTCCTAATCCTTCCTTCTTTTCTCTAACCAAGAATAAAATAAATTCCAAATTTGATAATAGTCTGTATCTTCTTTGTCTTTCAGCCTCATAGTTAATCTGTCCATCTCTGCACATTCCAAAATCTTCCTGATTATTTATTTATTTTATTTATTTTATTTCTCGAACTTATATGCCGCCCTTCTCCTAGGACCCAGGGCGGCTTACAAACAGTGCAATAAAATTATAAGATTATTTCTTCCTCTGATGGCAATCCTTCATTCTTCCAATATTGTGCAAAGATTATTCTTTGCACAGTTGGGTCACGAGCGGAATGCTTTTAACCACTGATTTAAATCCAGCATTATCGTAGCTACACACACCTTGCAGATTTAAGCTATGCTAGTACATCTGTAATACTGGCAGCTTCCAGGCATAAGCTCCCCGATTAAAGCTGAAAAACAACGAGGAGTTACTAAAAATACGATTGTGTATATTTTTCTCCCTTCAATCACATTTGCAAAGTAAGCCATATGTCTCTGGTAAATTTAGCTCTTCGAGGTGTTTTTTTTTTTTATTTAATACTTTTTAAAACTCACACATTTGTCAGGTTTAAATACGGATTCACACTTTTTAATGTATTTCGTTTAGAGCATTTTTAGAGGTCTCCCCTCTATCGTCCCAGGTGGCTGTAAATCAAAGGTTAAACAAAAATGATATGAAAACCATTTTAAACACCTACAAAACTTAAAACAACAATAAAGTATTCCAATGGCACTGTAATACTAAGAAATTTTCCAGCTCCTGGTCCAACATGGTAGCTTCGTGGACCCAGGCAAACATTATGATCATTTCCTACCAGCTCTCAAATATTGCAAAATGCTTTGGAGGTTTCGCCAAGCTGTTTTCCTCAAAAAGAATTCAATAGGCCCATTAGTCATTTGGACTTTCTGTTCTGTGGACAGAAGAGAATCTTTATGGCTCAGGACTGAATTGTGGTGTCCACGGTGCCCTCTGAGCTGGGTGGTTTTTCTGCCAGATGTTTCATGACCCAACTAGGTAACATCCTCAGTGATCCTTCCTTCCTTCCTTCCTTTCTTTCTTTCTTTCTTCCTTCCTTCCTTCCTTCTTTCCTTCCTTCCTTCCTTTCTTTCTTCCTTCCTTCTTTCCTTCCTTCCTCTCTCTTCCTTCCTTTCTCTCCCTTCCTTCCTTCTTCCTTCCTTCCCTCCTTTCACTCTCCCTTCCTTCCTTCCTTTCTTTCTTCCTTCCTTCCTTCTTTCCTTCCTTCCTTCTTTCCTTCCTTCCCTTCTCTCTCTCTCTCCCTTCCTTTCTCTTCCTGACTTCCTTTCTCTCTCTTCCTTCCTTCCCTCCTTTCTCTCTCTCCCTTCCTTCCTTCCTTCTTCCTTCCCTCCTTTCACTCTCCCTTTCTTTCTTTCTTTCTTTCTTCCTTCTTTCCTTCCTTCCTTTGTTCCTTCCTTCCCTCCTTTCTCTCTCTCTCCCTTCCTTTCTCTTCCTTCCTTTCTCTCTCTTCCTTCCTTCCCTCCTTTCTCTCTCTTCCTTCCTTCCTTCCTTCCTTCCTTCTTCCTTCCCTCCTTTCACTCTCCCTTCCTTCCTTTCTTCCTTCCTTCTTTCCTTCCTTTGTTCCTTCCTTCCCTCCTTTCTCTCTCTCCCTTCCTTCCTTCCTTTCTCTCTCTTCCTTCCCTCCTTTCTCTCTCTTCCTTCCTTCCTTCCTCTCTCCCTCCCTTCCTTCCTCTCTTCCTTTCTTCTTTCTTTCTTGGGATGGGGATGGGGTTAAGACAAGCAACGTTCTTTCTTTTTTTCTTCCTTCCTTCCTTCTTCCTTCCTTCCCTCCTTTCTCTTTCCCTTCCTTCATTTCTTTCTTCTTTCCTTCCCTCCTTTCTCTCTCTCCCTTCCTTCCTTTCTTTCTCTCTTCCCTCCTTTCTCTCCCTTCCTTTCTTCCTTCCTTCCTTCCTCTCTCTCTCTCTCTCCCTTCCTTCCTTCCTTCTTTCTTTCTTTCTTTCTATTGTTTGGATGGGGTTAAGACAAGCAATGTTCTTTCTTTTTTCCTTCCTTCCTTCCTTCCTTCCTTCCTTCCTTCCTTCCTTCTTCCTTCCCTCCTTTCTCTTTCCCTTCCTTCATTTCTTTCTTTCTTCTTTCCTTCCCTCCTTTCTCTCTCTCTCTCCCTTCCTTTCTTTTTCTCTCTTCCCTCCTTTCTCTCTCTCCCTTCCTTCCTTCCTTCCTTCCTTCCTTCCTTCCTCTCTCCCTTTCTTTCTTTCTTTCTTTCTATTGTTTGGATGGGGTTAAGACAAGCAATGTTCTTTTTTCCTTCCTTCCTTCCTTCCTTCCTTCCTTCCTTCCTTCCTTCCTTCCTTCCTTCCTTCCTTCCTTCCTTCCTTCTTTCCCCTTGGGTAATAAAATGTCTGTAAGAAAACAACCAAGCGCAGAGAACAGTCCACCTCCTCCTCCTCCTCCTCCTCCACTCCGCAAACTCTCTTCCCTTCTGGCACGGATGATTGTTGCAAGTAGAGGACTACGAGTATTGATATCCACTTTGGGTAACTTTGCCTGCACTTTTTTTTTCTCTCTTCATGTTATTACATCATGCAGCCAAGTCTCTATGCTGTGATTGTATGACGGATCCTGAACAATCGTTTCCTTTTTTTTTTTAATGATTAAAGATGTCTTTTGTTTTCTCCGTTGCTGGTCCCATCCATTTAATTGCAGACTCTCTGAACGTGTCTTGGTGGCCTCGCTACCGTTCGATTGTTTTCGTCCTTAAGTGGGTATTTGCTGTCCTTGCTGGGTCTGCAGAGTTTTTCTCTCTCTGGTTGAATCTTATTCTCTCCACTGTCCTTTTGTTCGAGAATAAAATTTGGGGATGAAAATGGTGTCTGCTAAAAATGTCCCGTTTTTAGGGGGGGGAAAATGAAGTCTCACCTTCGAACGAGTACAAGGTGGAGGGGGTGAAAAATAATATTTAGTTGGGGACTGGAACAAATAAAAAAAAAGATCGGGCATGCTGCTTAATTTTTCATTGGAATCTAAGACAACAACAACAATAATTTAAAAAAAAGTTGGAAGGGACCTTGGAGGTCATCTAGTCCAACCCCCTGCTCAGGCAGGCAACCCTATACCATTTCGGACAAATGGCTGTCCAGTCTCTTCTTAAAAACCTCCAGTGTTGGAGCATTCCCAGCTTCTGGAGGCAAGGAGTTCCACTGGTTAATTGTTCTATAAATCCGAAAAATTAAATTAAAAAAATTAAATTAATTTAAATCCGAAAAATTAAATTAAATTAATTGTTCTAACTGTCAGGAAGTTTCTCCTTAGTTCTAGGTTGCTTCTCTCCTGGATGAGTTTCCATCCGTTGCTTCTCCTCCTGCCCTCAGGCGCTTTGGAGAATAGCTTGACTCCCTCTTCTTTGGGGCAGCCCCTGAGATACTGGAAGACTGCTATCCTGCCCCCCCCCTCGTCCTTCTCTTCGTTAAACTAGACATCCCCAATTCCAGCAACAGTTGTTCATATGTATTTTGGCATTTTACACACTACCCATAGTTACAACCTTACTAAGTATTAGCTGATTTCCCCCCCCCCCCACTATATGAATGACACACAACTAGCCTCCAGTCCCCTAATCATCTTAGTTGCTCTTCTTTGCATCCTTTCCAGGGTCTCAACATCTTTTTTGTAATGTGGTGACCAAAACTGGATGAACATTCCAAGTGTATAATACCAAGGCATTATACAGCAGTACTAATACTTCACGTGATTTTGATTCTATGTCTCTGTTTATACAACCAAGGATTGCATTATTTTATTTATTTTATTTTAATTAAATTTTTATGCCGCTCCTCTGCAAGGACTAGCTTTTTTGGCTGCTGCCGCACACGGCTGGCTCATATTTAATTGAACTTCCACAAGGACTCCGAGGTCCCTTTCACAGTTACTGTTTTTGAACCAGGTTTCGACCAATCTGTACCTGCACATTCGGTTTTTTTCCCTCCCTAAGTATAAAGCTTTGGGGTTTTTTTTCCCTACACTAAATTTCATTATCTCATTATTTCACGTTGCTTGGAAAGAACAAGCGTTGCGTGAGAAATATTCTTTCTTGCAAGTTCAAAGTGCAAGTTCTGCATGCAAGGAAGACCTAGAATTGGTGGGGAAATGAAAGAATAATAATAAAAAAACAAGACAAAAGTTTTGACCTAACTGCTCAGGAGATTAAAAGGAACATTGGGTTAAATTGTGAAGGACCCGACGTATAAATTTTGCAAGCTTACAAAAGTTAACTATGAATTCAATCATTCTGAAAACAATTTAGTTAAGTTTTATGCTTGCCGCCTTCGGCATAAAGAGAGGTAGTTCTCGACTTACGTCCACGCCTGTCGCTAAGCAAGGAGGATTTTAAGTGATTTTTCCCCCATTTTACGACATTTCTTGGCACAGGTTGTTCATTTAGTAACACCGTTCTTAAGTGAGTCTGGCTTGACCCCCATGGCCTCGGGATAGTGCAACCGTCATAAATACAAATCAGGGGCCAAGTGTCTGAATTCTGATCATGGGATTGCACGGTCACAAGTGTGAAAAACGGCCGAAAGTGGCTTTTTTTTCAGCCCGGTCGGTAATTGCTGAATTCTATCTCACAAAATGAAAATGTTTACCTCATGAGGTGGAGATCCGTAAGATCTAAAACGTTGTTCCTGGGATCTGGTGTCTTTGCAGTGCTTCGCTGTTCGTTCCTTGGGGTGGGTAGAGATGGGAGAGGAAGATTTGGCACCTGGAAAAAGCAGCGTGGCGGTCAACAACTGCATCCGGCAACTCTCGTATTGCAAAAACGACATAAGAGATACCGTGGGCATCTGGGGAGAGGTAAGAAATGTCTCCGTTTTGTCTAAGTCAGGGGTCTTCCGACTTGGCCCTTTGATGACTGGTGGACTTCAGCTCCCAGAATTCCTCAGCCAGCCTCCATTTTGTTTGTTAGATTTAAGACAGGGGTCTTCCGACTTGGCCCTTTGATGACTGGTGGACTTCAGCTCCCAGAATTCCTCAGCCAGCCTCCATTTTTTTTGTTAGATTTAAGACAGGGGTCTTCAAACTTGGCCCTGTTATGACTTGTGGACTTCAACTCCCAGAATTCCTCAGCCAGCCTCCATTTTGTTTGTTAGATTTAAGACAGGGGTCTTCCAACTTGGCCCTTTGATGACTGGTGGACTTCAACTCCCAGAATTCCTCAGCCTGGCTGAGGAACTCTGGGAGTTGAAGTCCACCAGTCATCAAAGGGCCAAGTTGGAAGACCCCTGGCCTAAGTCTTCTTTCTTTGTGGCCACCTGGTTTCCCAGCTTCTTTGAAGGCCAGGCCAATCTTCTCCATGAGATGGTCTTCTGTGTTTGTGTGTGTGTGTGAATAGACAACGCCCATACTTTCTTGATAGTGTTTGTACTTTGGGTGGAAAGATGGAAGGCTCCTTTCCAGTTGTAGCCCTGAAAGGAACTTCTCTCTGGCTTTTGTCATCAGTCATGGTGATGGGAACCAGAGGCCTTCACGGTTCTAGGAAAGCCTGAGGGGAGTGCTTCCTGCATGGGAACTCTCAAATGGGTCACCTCAATTCCCAGAATCCCCCAACTACTGTGGCTTTTGCTGGGAATTCTGGGATCTGGACTCCACCTCAAGTTGTGATCTTCTTTTTATATAGACCAGGGTCTGAATTTAGACCTTAGCAATTTGTCGACTTCAACTCCCAGAGTTCCCCACCCATCTAGGTAAAATCATCATCAGTTCTAGATGCTGCACTGTGTACGTGCAGCAAACCCTACTCCCTTCTAGCACGGATGATGGTTACCTGCATTTTTACCGAGCATTTTTACCAGCAGTGTCCTCGGTGTTCTCTGAGCTTGGTGGTTTTCTTGCGGACGTTTCATGACCCAACTGGGTAACATCATCAGTGCTAGAAGGGAGAGGGGATTCACTCTGATGATGTTACCTAGTTGGGTCATGAAACATCTGCAAGAAAACCACCAAGCTCAGAGAGCACCAAGGAACCCCACAATTCTCTTCCTTGTGGTCCTCTCCTTCCTCCTCCCACAGTCCTCTTCCTCCTCCCACAGTCCTCTTCCTCCTCCTCCTCTCCTCTCCACAAACCCCACTCCCTTCTAGCACTGATGATGTTCCCTAGTTGGGTCATGAAACATCTGCAAGGAAACTACTAAGCTCAGAGAGCACCAAGGACCCCACAATTCTCTTCCTTGTGGTCCTCTCCTTCCTCCTCCCACAGTCCTCTTCCTCCTCCTCCTCCTCCTCCTCTCCTCTCCACAAACCCCACTCCCTTTTAGCACTGATGATGTTCCCTAGTTGGGTCACAAAACATCTGCAAGAAAACCACCAAGCTCAGAGAGCACCAAGGAACCCCACAATTCTGTTCCTTGTTGTCCTCTCCTTCCTCCTCCCACAGTCCTCTTCCTCCTCCTCCTCCTCCCTCCTCCTCCTCCTCTCCTCTCCACAAACCCCACTCCCTTCTAGCACTGATGATGTTCCCTAGTTGGGTCATGAAACGTCTGCAAGGAAACCACCAAGCTCAGAGAACAAGGACCCCACAGTCCTCGTCCTCGTCCTCCTTCTCCTCCTCAAACTCCCCTCCCTTCTAACACTGATGATGTTCCCTAGTTGGGTCATGAAACGTCTGCAAGGAAACCACCCAGCTCCGAGAGCACCCAGGACCCCATGGTTATATTTTTTTTAAACACCCTCCTCCTCCTTCTGAAATAAGTGTTGTGGGTTGAAAAAGATTTGTGCTGAGTCTTTTCTTTATTCCTTCCTTCCCTCCCTCCCTCCCTCCCCCCCCCTCTCTCTCTCTCTCTCCTTAGGGAAAAGACATGTATCTTATCTTGGAGAACGATATGCTCAATTTGGTTGACCCCATGGATCGTAGTATTCTTCACTCTCAGCCCATCGTCAGCATCCGGGTTTGGGGAGTCGGTCGAGACAATGGCCGGTAAGCTTGGAATATATTTTGCCTTTCTTTATGAGATGGACATTTCTTCATGCAGGCCCTTCAGACAAATGTACCTCCTAATAACTGATTGAATGTATCTCTTGTGTCCTCGTCGTTAGGTGACTAAATTGCCTTTTTCAGGACCTCAGTATGGTACAGTTTGTCATGGAGATTCCTCAGAAACATCTGCTGTCTTCTTCTCCATCTGCTTTTCTGGGACAACCACGGAGAAGGTTCCCTTTTAACATCTAATTCTGACAGTAGGGACTAGAATCGGGTTCTCAACCTTGGCCACTTTAAGACTTGTGGACTTCAACTCCCAGAATTCCTCAGCCAGCAAAGCTGGCTGAGGAATTCTGGGACTTGAAGTCCACAAGTCTTAAAGTGGCCAAGGTTGAGAACCCCTAGACTAGATGCTCGCTGGACTGGGTCTGTGGGATGCCATTTGAAGAGATGGTGACTCTGGAACACCAAGAGATGGTAGTCAATATATGCGAATCGGAGTCGGTGGGGCAAGTTAGTGACCGTGTGTCACTAACTGAACCGCTGCAATGATTTGCTTTAGCAAATGTGGGAGAAAAGTCATAAAGTGGGGCAAACATCTCCCTTAGCAACGTCAATTTGGGGCTCCGTTGTAGTCGCCAGTTGAGGACAACCTGTAGGAGCAGTTTGGCAATGAACGCTTGTCATTTGTTTTGCGTGCTTTCTGCATCTACACAACTACTCTGTATTTCCCCTCTTTCCCCCCCCCCATCAAATCCTGTATCAATTTAGCACCCGATCAAGTGAGCTCTGGATCCCAAAAGCTTTTGCCTTCTGACCTTGGATAATAAAGCGGTATTTCTGAAACTTGACCACTTTAAGATATGCGGATTACAACTCCCAGAATCCCCCAGTCTGCCTGCCTGCCTGCCTGCCTTCCTTCCTTCCTTCCTTCCTTCCTTCCTTCCTCCTTTCTTTCCTTCCTTCCTCCTTTCTTTCCTTCCTTCTTTCCTTCCTTCCTTTCTTCTTTCTTCCTTCCTTCCTTCCTCTCTTTCCTTCCTCCTTTCTTTCCTTCCTTCTTTCCTTCCTTCCTTCCTCCTTCCTTCCTTCCTTCCTCCCTTCCTTTCTTTCCTTCCTGCCTCCTTTCTTTCCTTCCTTCCTTTCCTTCCTTCCTTCCTTCCTTCCTTCCTTTCTTTCTTTCTTTCTTTCCTTCCTTCCTTCCTTCCTTGCTCCTTTCTTTCCTTCCTTCCTTTCTTCCTTCTTCCTTCCTTCCTTTCTTTCATTCATTCCTTTTTTCCTTCCTTCATTTCTCTTTCCTTCCTTTCTTCCTTCCTTCCTTTCTTCTTTCCTTCCTTCCTTTCTTTCCTTCCTTCCTCCTTTCTTTCCTTCCTTCCTTCCTTCCTTCCTTTCCTTCCTTCCTTCCTTCCTTCATTATTCCTTCATTACTTCCTTTCCTTCCTTCCTTCCTCCTTTCTTTTCTTCCTTCCTTCTTTCCTTCCTTTCTTCCTTCTTCCTTCCTTCCTTCCTTCCTTTCTTTCATTCATTTCTTTTTTCCTTCCTTCATTTCTCTTTCCTTCTTTCCTTCCTTCATTTTTCCTTCCTTCCTTTCTTTCTTTCCTTCCTCCTTTCTTTCCTTCTTTCCTTCTTTCTTTCCTTCCTTCCTTCCTTTCTTCTTTCTTCCTTCCTTCTTTCCTTTCTTTCTTTCCTTCCTTCATTCCTTTCTTTCATTCATTCCTTTCTTTCTTTCCTTCCTTCATTTCTCTTTCCTTCCTTCTTTCCTTCCTTCCTTCCTTTATTCGTTTCTTTCTTTCTTTCCTTCCTTTTCTTCCTTCCTTCCTTCCTTCCTTCTTTCCTTCCTTCCTTCATTTCCTTCTTTCTTTCTTTTGTTCCTTCCTTCCTTCCTTCTTTCCCTCCCTCCCTCCCTCCCTCCCTCCCTCTCTCTCTCTCTCTCTCTCTCTCTCTCTCTTTCTTTCTTTCTTTCTTTCTTTCTTTCTTTCTTATTATTTGTTAAATTTATTTGCGGCCCAGAATACCCTCAGGGCAAGACGGGCAGCAAATAAATTTAACAAATAAAATCATACATACATGCATACATAAATGATCTTTTTTAAAAAAAAATAGTAGCCTCAAACAATGTCTTTTAAGTCTTTCCTGGACAAAGGAAGTGATTGCACGATGAATACTGTGCAAAGCCACGTGTATTTCTTTCGCAGAGTGGTTTTTTTTCTTTTCCTTTTATACTTTGATCCCGGGCACTTAATAGTTAATTTGAGCAGCTGATCCAACTGGGAGAGAGGGACCTTTTAATAATAGAGAGATGTATGACGAAGGGGCAGGGCGAAGTAGGAGTGGCTGAGGTCTTTTCCTAGACAGAGAGGCGTGAGATTTTTTTTATCCTTATTTTGTTTTATTTTATTTTACTTTATTATTTTATTTTATTATTTTGTTTCATTTTTATTTTTATTTTTATTTTATATTTTGTTTTGTTTTATATTTTATTTTATTTATTTTATTGTATTGTATTGTATTTTAATTTAATTTAATTTAATTTTTATTTATTTTTATTATTTTATTTTATCATTTTATTTTATTTGAGTGGTTTTAAAGCAAGGAGGAAGGCAGGCACTGCTCAGAAAAGCCGGCCGCCTCCCACCCCTGAGCGAAGTGGGAACGGGAACATCTGGCCGGAGAGTTGATGGGTCCAACTTGGTGCGCAATGGATGGGCTGTCAGCCCCACTCCCCAGGGGGGCTTAATACGAGAGAGGCTCCAAAAGAGGGGTGGGGACTTGGTTGAGGAAGGGGAGCTGGGGAGAGGGGCTTTGTGCTCTCTGATTTCTATGCAAAGGTCTGAAGGGGGGGGCTGAATTGGGGGAGCCAGGCAGACCTTCCCTCCTTAGCTGTTGCTCGGACCTGCCGGCCGAGAAGACCCCCCCACACACACACACACCCCCTTGTTTGTTGCCCTTAAAAGAGTCAGAAACTTAGAAGAGCAGCGGTGGGTTGGTGGGTTGCTGTTCTGTGCTGAATAAGCAAAGAACAAACGGGAGCCTTTGTCCTGCCTTCCTTCCCCAAGTCGGAGCTTTGCTGGCTGACGGACCCCCGTGGTCCTTATCCCGTTTTGTTTCCGGAGACAACGGCACTTGCAGGAGTAGCTGGACCAAGGTTCAAAGGAGAGTTGCTGCGCTGTGAGTAAGAGTCCCACCTCCGCCTTTGCTCTCCCCTCCCTCTTGCAAAAGCCGGCTGGAAACGGAGGGTCTTGATCCACGAAGACCCCCTCAGCTGTTGTGGTTTATTATCCGGTAGGAGACCTGCTCTCTGTGTGTGTGTGTGTGTGTGTGTGTGTGTGTGTGTGTGTGTGTTGGGGGGGTGGGCTGTGACGGGGTTCAGCCATGGGCTGGCTGGAACTGACCCCTTTTTCCACAATTTGCTCTTGAAGAGTTCAGGGGAGTCAGTACGGATAGGACATTGCAATGTTGCAGGTAACCTGGGCTGGTGTCATGGCTGGTGGGGTTGGTGTTTGTGTGATTAGATGTTGGCTTCCCGTTTTTCCCCCCGGTTCTTGGCCATTTGGACTTTAATTGGGTAAGCGCAGCCCAAGGAAAGCCATCCTTTTGGAAGCCTCGTCTTGACAAGATCGCACATCCTCCTTCCTGCATGGCGAATGAATGTTTAAACAACCAGTGCCTGGCCCTTTGCAAGTGGGAGACCCACAAACACACCCCAAGATAAATAAGGCCTCTTTCCTTTGAACCAACCCCCCCCAAAAAAAACAAAATACACGCTCCACCTGCGTTTAGAGGATTAAAATAAGCGCTCCGTCTCAGCTTCCCTTTATCCTTCCTACATGCGCTGGAAGGGTGCAAAATGCAGAGCGGTCTCCTCCGATGTGTTAAATGATAAATATCTAGGAAGCCTCGTGGAGGTGTTGGAGAGCGGTGTGTGAAAGGACAGAATTCTGCCTTGCTCTTTTTTTTTTCCCTTTCTTCTTTTGCTCAAGTGTCAAAAAGAAATTTCCGCTTTTAACGATGGTTGGCTTTCCGAGTGTAAACGATAAAAATATGCTGTCTTGTTGCTGTAATGTAATCCAATCCGTAGCAAATTGCACAAAGCCCTGACTTTAATTATGTTCTTTAGAGCGGTTACTTCACCATAAACATAACTCAGCGACAATGAGAAAGCAGGGGCTCTTTTATTATTAATTTCTGAAATGTGTTTTGGGAGGCCCACATATTCTAAATAATTTATTCCAGCAATGGAAAGCTCTTTTTTCCTTCCTTCCTTCCTTCCTTCCTTCCTTCCTTCCTTCCTTCCTTCCTTCCTTCCTTCCTTCCTTCCTTCCTTTCTTTTTTCTTTCTTTCTTTCTTTCCTCCCTCCCTCTTTCTTTCATTCTTTCTTTCCTCCCTCCCTCCCTCTCTCTCTCTTTCATTCTTTCTTTCCTCCCTCCCCCCCTCTCTCTCTTTCTTTCCTTCCTTCCTCCCTCTCTTTCTTTCCTCCCTCCCTCCCTCCCTCTCTCTTTCATTCTTTCTTTTCCTTCCTTCCTCCCTCCCTCCCTCTTTCTTTCTTTCTTTCTTTCTTTTTCTTTCTTTCCTTTTTTGCTAACTTAATCTGGGCTCTATATTTTGACTATATAAATCCCTTTCGAAAGCCGGGCATGTAATTTTTCAAAAGATGCGCCCCATCTGTTTAATATTGCAGCTGGGCTAAATAGAAAAAGAGGAGCTAACTGATCTGTGACACAAATGACTGATTAGAAAAACGTAGGTGTGTCTAATTAGATCTTTACAAACTGTTAACGGTGGAACTTCGTTCTAGTGGCCTTTCATTCTGTTTCATTCTGTTAGTTCCTTTTAAAGGGGAGGCAGGGGCTGAAGAAAGTTATAATAATTGTGCCCATCCGTTCAGACTGGAAGGGGGGGGGAAGTGATTTGGAACATACGTGGATAGGCACGTGGCCCCTGTCAGCAAATTCTTCAAATCAAAACATGCTTCTTCCCCAGCTTGTTCTGTAGCTGCAAAAATCAAGTCCTTACAATCTCAGGGAAATGCACAGCTATCCTTTAAGGAGGAGTTGACCTGTACCATGTAGCACCTTCATGGTCCAAAACACTTTTTATTCCGCAAATCCAAAGCCTAGCACAAATCTGATCACAATATTCTTATCTTCAGAAGTGGGCCGGGGAGGAGGAGGATCCAGGAAGGTAGAGATCTGTTGAAGCTCAAGATTCATACCCCAGAAGAGGCGTTCTGTAAATACTTTTGGGGGAAGGGGAGAGGAAATGCAGTGACAGCATGAATTTATCAAGGCAGATTTTTTTTTAAAAAAGGGCCCCCAGTAACTTTTCCAGTGGATCAGGGGAATGCTGTGGGCATAATATATCTTGATTTCAGCAGAACATTTGAGAAAGCATCACATGACCTATGATTTGGGCTAAAGGATATGCACTTCCGATGAAGGAGGATATTTGTAGCTCAAGGTTGAAATGAGGGGTCCTGGGCCCTCATCGGTGCTAGAAGTGAGGAGGGTTGTGGAGTGAAGAGGAGGAGGAGGAGGAGGAGAGGATTGTGGATTCCTTAGTGCTCCCTAAGCTTGATTGTTTTCTTGCAGATGTTTCATGACCCAAACTAGGTAACCTCATCAGTGCTAGAAGGGAGCAGGGTTGTGGAGTGAAGAGGAGAAGGAGGAGGAAATGGAGGAGATGGAGGAGAACTATGGGGTCCTTGGTGCTCTCTGAGCTTCCTTGTTTTCTTGCAGACGTTTTATGACCCAAACTAGGTAACCTCATCAGTGCTAGAAGGGAGGGGAGTTGTGGAGTGAAGAGGAGGAGGAGAAGGAGGAGAAGAAGGAGGTGGAGGAGGAGGAGGAGGAGAAGGAGAAGAAGAAGAAGATGAAGGAGGAGGAGGAGGAGAAGGAGAAGAAGAAGAAGAAGAAGAAGAAGAAGAAGAAGAAGAAGAAGAAGAAGAAGAAGAAGAAGAAGAAGAAGAAGAAGAAGAAGAAGAAGAAGAAGAAGAAGAAGAAGAAGAAGAAGAAGAAGAAGAAGAAGAAGAAGAAGAAGAAGAAGAAGAAGAAGAAGAAGAAGACGACTGTGGGTTCCTTAGTGCTCCCTGTGCTTGTTTGTTTTCTTGAAGACGTTTCATGACCAAGACAAGGTAACCTCATCAGTGCTACTCCTGACAACGTTACTTAGTTAGGGTCATGAAACATCTGCCAGAAAACTAGCAAGCTCAGAGAGCAGCCAGGACCCCTCGTTTCAACTCAACCCTGATACGGTATGTAGTTCAGTAGCTGCCTTGAGAACCAAACTCAAAGGCTATCATCATTGATTCCTCATCAGATTGAAATATCAAGTGGGTTTTCCCCGCTATTCTTAAATTATCATGAGTGACTTGGATGAAGGTATGGATGTCTCGCTAATTGGATGTGGCCAATCTAGAAGATGGCCCAGATTTATTGGACACATTAGATTTCAGGTATGCTGGACATTGCTGAAGCTGAAACTCAAAGACTTTGCACACCAAATGAGAAAAAGAAGCTTCCTTGGAAAAGTCACCGAGGTTGGGAAAGATGGAAGGCCAAAGGAGAAAGGGATGTCAGAGGAGGAAGATGGTTAGATAGGTCAGTGATGCAACGAACAGGAATTTGGGCAAACTCCAGGAAAGCTTGATGGACAAAGTGTATATTTGATTTTGCATGTGACAACCACCGCAAGGCTTATATTTATTTGTACAACACTGAGGGGGAAAAAAATGGAAGAAATACCATCGGAGGAAGAAATAATTAAAAAAATACTAGACTGTACAGAAATGGACAGACTTACTTTGAGACTGAAAGAAAAAGAAGAAACAGAAAATTTTCACACTTGGGACTTATTTTACCAATGGCTGGAGAAATGAACTAGGGATTAGGAATTCAATTTGTATTAGTGAACGATAAACTCAGACAACACGTTTGTTGAATAAACACTGTTGAATTGTATTAAAACGTCAATAAAAAGCTTTTCTGTAAAAAAAAAAAATAAAGGAATTTGGGCAAACTCTGGGAGACAATGGAGGACAGGAGAGTCTGTCATGCTATGATCCTTGGGGTCATTGCAGAGTCAGACACAACTCACCGACTGAACAACAACAAAAATCCTGATCTGTAGTCATGTTGTCTAATCCGTATACCTTTTAAATCATCTGCCGCTCGTATCTTGTTCGAAACCAGAATTACCATCTATTGAAGAATGGACCTTGAAAGTCATAAATTTGGCAGAAATGGCCAAAATATCTGCATATTTGAAGGATCATTCAAATGAAAAATATATGTTGGACTGGAAAAAATGGATAGATTACATACAAGGGAAATATCAATCTAAGAAACTGTATCTAGCCTATAGTTAAATGTTTTATATGCTGATTGAAAAATGTTTACAAGTAGAAAATGATTGTATTAAGTTGAGTTGCACTCAACCTGATTTTTACTTTGTTTCCTCTGTTTACATTGACAAATATATAATTAATAAAAATTATAAAAATTGGGGAAAAAAATCCTGAGATGCTTGAGTGGACCAAAAACAGGATTTAAGGTTTCATGTGTCCCATTGGTTGCAGACAGATCATCTTTTCCCTTTAGACTCTTCGGTGCGGTAAAATCCAAATTAGGACTTTACTATAGGAAATATTTAAGTATTTATAAATGTCCTGGAAGCCTTTCCTAGCCTTGTAGCCTCAACCCATGTTGGGCTTCAAGCTTAGAAAACAGCAGATGCTGGCTATTGAAGTTTGAGACAGGCTTTGCAATAATAGAATTGGGAGAAGCTGGTAAGGAGTTAGCGGAGCAAAATATGGGTGTTAATTTAACTGAATGTCTGTCCTCAACATTGCTTGACAAGAGCTGTATAGCTTAATTAAGGGAGATACAATGTTAGTCTGGAGTAGTCTTTCTAGCAAGGAACAATACATAACTGACTCTGGCAGCACGGCTGATAAAATGGATCTATTCATTTGCACGCTTTTAACAAAGTATTTGGATGTAATATTTCTTAAGGTGCAATCAAGATTTTTATAGCCGTTTGTACAGTTGAGGCAAAATTGAAAGCTATAAAAAGCTTCCTTAAAATTCAGTGTTAGCCTTGAAATAGATCTTTGTAAAACACGGTCCACCCATCCGTATAAATAGACTCACTCAAAGAGCATACAATAATATAACATTTGCAGGTAGTTTTAAAAAGAATCGTTCATTTAGTGACTGTTCAAAATTGCAACGGCACTGAAAAAACTTTCTCGCAACCAGTTCTCACATTTACGACCTTCGCAGTATCTCCATGGTCTCTGGGTCAACATTTGAGTGCTTAGAAACCAGCTTGTATTTATGATGGTTGCAATGTCCCAAGATCATATGATCGCTGTTTGCAAACTTCCTGAAGATGAATGTCTGTGAAGATTCTCAGTCATCCAGATCATGGTTGTCCCAAAGAATGGATTTCCAGGAAACATTGCAGGCCACAGGAACCATTTGTGCTTCAGTTTGAGATGAAGACAACACAGACTCATCCCCAACAGCCTGCGCCCGCCTTCCACAGGGAAGAGACCCAGGCAGGAAACATCCTGCAGCCAAGGAGCCACACACATTTGCACCACTGAGGACACAGATAAACTTTCAAGTGGCCTCAACGACTCTCTAAAAGAAGGCAAAGGACCAGCTGTCTGCAAGGAGTATAAATCCTTCCATTCCCCACCTTCCAAGTGGCCTCAACGACTCTCTAAAAGAAGGCAAAGGACCAGCTGTCTTCAAGGAGTATAAATCCTTCCATTCCCCACCCTCCAAGTGGCCTCAACGACTCTAAAAGAAGGCAAAGGACCAGCTGTCTGCAAGGAGTATAAATCCTTCCATTCCCCACCCTCCAAGTGGCCTCAACGACTCTCTAAAAGAAGGCAAAGGACCAGCTGTCTGCAAGGAGTATAAATCCTTCCATTCCCCACCCTCCAAGTGGCCTCAAGGACTCTCTAAAAGAAGGCAAAGGACCAGCTGTCTGCAAGGAGTATAAATCCTTCCATTCCCCACCCTCCAAGTGGCCTCAACGACTCTCTAAAAGAAGGCAAAGGACCAGCTGTCTGCAAGGAGTATAAATCCTTCCATTCCCCACCCTCCAAGTGGCCTCAATGACTCTCTAATGAAGGCAAAGGACCAGCTGTCTGCAAGGAGTATAAATCCTTCCGTTCCCCACCCTCCAAGTGGCCTCAAGGACTCTCTAAAAGAAGGCAAAGGACCAGCTGTCTGCAAGGAGTATAAATCCTTCCGTTCCCCACCCTCCAAGTGGCCTCAATGACTCTAATGAAGGCAAAGGACCAGCTCTCTGCAAGGAGTATAAATCCTTCCGTTCCCCACCATCCAGGCAGAGCTGAAGAAGCTTCTTGGATGGGAAGCGAAACGTCTTCAAATTAAAAACAAGACAGTCCAGTGGCCTCATTAAAAAAGCATCTTTGGGAGAAGGATGAAAGGGGAAGAGGAGGAGGAGAAGGAAGATGGAAGGGAAAGAAGAAGGATAGGAGAGAGAGAGAGAGAGAGAGACCAAAAGAGAGAAAGAAAAAGAAAGAAAAAGAAAGAAGAGGAGGAGCGGGAAGAAAAAGGAAGAGGAAGCGAAGAAAGGGAAAGGCAGAGGAAGAAGAAGGAGGAGGGAGGAAGAGGCCTTTTCAAATGGCCTCAATGACTCTATAAAAGAAGGCAAAGGATCAGCTCTCTGCCAGGAGTATAAATCCTTCCCTTCCCCACCATTCAATCCGAAGCTGAAGAAGCTTCTGGGATGAGAAGCGAAACGTCTTCAAAGAAAAACAAGAAAGTCCAGTTGCCTCCTGTAAAAAAAAAAGCATCTTTGGGATTCCTGGAGATGACTTCTGACAAGCAATGGGGGAAGCTGAATTTGATTAACCGCCACACAATTCGCTGAATAATTGCAATGATTCATTTAACAACTATGGTAAAAATAATAATAATAATAATAATAATAATAATAATTTCATTTCACAAGAGCACCACGAGAGCGCCCACCTGGGTTTAAAGCTCCAAAGAAAAAGATTCCAGTTTTTCCCAACTTGCCGAAGAGAAAACCGGGAGATAAATTCTGGCAGATCCATGGCTACTAATTGATTATCGTGAATTGCCTCCTGATCACCATCCGCATAAATAAGGTCAATATCAGCAGCCCTAAAGGTCTCGGGAATCTGTTCCAGTGAGGATCTTCGTTAAGCAGTTATGAGTCGAGGAGGAGAAAATTCTAAAATCGCTGCAGAAACGGAGCCAAAAGGAGGGGGGAGGGAAAAATCTTCTTAAAGTTGATAAGTAGAAACACGCAAAACGTAAGCCTTAATTGAAGGGAATTCTTCAAAAGATGTTCTGCAACATATTCGGGTTTAATTCTTCAGCTTTATTAATGCCAGGAAGGAATTAGTGTTTTGTAGCAGTGATGGCGTTTTAGCGGTTCAGCAAAACGTGAGTCACCCAAATGTGTTGACAGAGTTTGATAGCAAAATATAAGATTAATTGAGCATCCTGCTGTGTTGAGTTAGCTTCTGGATAAGAATAGAATAGAATAGGATAGAATAGAATAGAATAGAATAGAATAGAATAGAATAGAATAGAATAGAATAGAATAGAATAGAATAGAACATGGAACGGAAGGGAATAGAATGAGTGGAGTGGAGTGGAGTGGAGTGGAGTAGAGTAGAGTAGGAACAGAATAGAATAGAATAGAATAGAATAGAATAGAATAGAATAGAATATGGAATGGAACAGAACAACAGAACAGAACAGAATAGAATAGAATAGAATAGAATAGAATATAGAATAGAATAAGAATAGAGAATAGAATAAGAATATAGAATAGAATAGAATAAGAAGAGAGAATAGAATAGAATAAGAAGAAAGAATAGAATAGAATAGAATAGAATAGAATATGGAATGGAACAGAATAGAATAGAATGAGTGGAGTGGAGTGGAGTGGAGTGGAGTGGAGTGGGGTGGAGTAGATCAGAGTAGGAACAGAACAGAATAGAATAGAATAGTTGGAAGGGACCTTAGAGGTCATCTAGTCCAACCCCCTGCTCAGGCAGGAAACCCTATATACCATTTCAGACAAATGGTTGCTATTTCAGAGAAATACTTAAATAATACAAAAGAAACAAATTCAAAATACATTTTCCTGTACATAATTTGGTCCTGAATGTTTCTCTTCATTATGGCCAATTAATTTTTTTTTTATTTCAGTCTTCCCCCCCCCCCACTTCCATTTAATTGTCTCTGATTCTTGGAGATTGCCTGGACAAGTCCTTGCAGTTTTCTCGGCAAGGTCAGCCAAAGCAATAAAACTGGCTATAAATGTCAAGGAACTTGCACAGCTGTGTTTTTAAAAGCATCCAGGGGACTATCTAAGTGTGACTGTGATTACAATAAATTGGATAACACATCTAGAGATATACAGAGACTTGCCAAGATGAGGGAAGCGGGAGGGTAGGAGAGGCTGTGAGTAGCTCCCACATTTTGTAGACAAGGCAGTGGAAAAATAGGAGCCAGCGGTGTGCTGCAGCTGCCAAAAAAGCCAATGCAGTCAGGCTGCATCAACAGAGGGATGGTTTCAAGGTCACATAAAGTGTTAGTTTCGCTTTATAATGCTTTGGTAAGACCACACTTGGAATATTGTGTCCACTTTTGGTCACCATGATATACAAAAAAAAAAAAAACAACCCCGCTGAGGCTTTAGAAAAAAAGCAGAGAAGAGTAACCAAGATGAATAGAATAGAATAAGAATAGAATAAGAATAAGAATAGAGAATAGAATAGAATAGAATAGAATAAGAAGAGAGAATAGAATAAGAATAGATAAAAGAATAGAATAAGAATAGAGAATGGAATAGAATAGAATAGAATAAGAAGAGAGAATAGAATAGAATAGAATAAGAGAGAATAGAATAGAATAAGAATAGAGAATAGAATAGAGAATAGAATAAGTAGAGAATGGAGTGGAATGGAATAGAATAGAATAGAATAGAATAGAATAAGAAGAGAGAATAGAATAAGAAGAGAATAGAATAAGAAGAGAATAGAATAGAATAAGAAGAGAGAATAGAATTGAATAAGAAGAGAGAATAGAATAGAATAAGAATAGAGAATGGAATAGAATAGAATAGAATAAAATAGAATAGAATAGAATAAGAAGAGAATAGAATAGAATAAGAGAATAGAATAGAATAGGGAATAGAATAGAACAGAACAGAACAGAACAGAATAGAATAGAATAGAATAGAATAGAATAGAATAGAAAGAAAAAATGATACAGGGTCTCCTGCTTAAGTAATGGGATGGATTGGAAAAATGACCTGCAAGGTCCCTTCCAACTCCTGTTATTCTATTCTAGCATGTAGAGTTAGCCTATGATTCAACTCAGACCAGGTTGACGAACCACATCAGGCCACGAGTTGATAGCCCATAATTCTGTAAATTTGGGTGACGATTAGCCTTCCATGAATATATAAAACTATTCTTGTGGGTCTTAGAGACTAACTCTAAAAAACAGCATTTAAGACCAATATTTCAGGGGGGGGGGGAAGCCACATGCAAATCAACACAGACATTAAGCCAGATTCTAATCTCAGCGTTCCAGACTCACTGGGGCCCTTGCACCGTCAGAAAATGTAAATCGGTTGCCTGGATGGGTGTCGCTTCTTGGTGGTGACAATCACTGCACCGTAGGGCTGTGGGGTGAGAGTTCCTCCTCTAGGCCGCCCCGCCGCTATTTAAGGGCCTTAAATATCTGGGTACATATTTTTTTTCCCAAAGAGAAAACCCAGCAAGGACCCCAAAACTGGCAAAGGCAAGTCATAATGGCCCACGTCTGCTGCCACAACAATATTCATTTTACCGTGAACATTGTTGTGGCAGCAGATGTGGGCCATTATGACTTGCCTTTGCCAGTTTTGGGGTCCTTGCTGGGTTTTCTCTTTGGGAAAAAAATATGTACCCAGATATTTAAGGCCCTTAAATAGCGGCGGGGCGGCCTAGAGGAGGAACTCTCACCCCACAGCCACGAGTATCGTGACTTCGATCCTAGGTAGCGGAAGATATTTTTCTCTCTGAGCAAAAGGAGTCATTGTCTGCTGTGAACTCGGCGGAGGCATCGGGAAGGGCATCCAGCCAGCAAATGCTCAGCTCCAATCAGTTGCCCCAACCCCGCCTGGAAGCAAAAGATTGCAGGTTTGTTTAAAGGAAGAAAAAAAAAAATAAGGCCCTTGTAGGGCTTAAATGTTACAGCCATCAATTCTCCAGGGTTGGTAATGAGGAACCGGCCTTTCATAAAACCTTAGTTCCATTGTAGTTAAGGAAACAAAGGAACAAAGGCTCCATCGGAGGCTGGCTTGTGCTTTGGGTCATTCAACTAAATCAAACCCTTTAAATACATTGACAGATTCTCGGGGACGTATTAAGTCAGGCTGCCTAGCTGGCTGTGTTAGAGATGGTTGGAAAGGAGAAGAAAAAAAAAGGGCATCTCAACAACACAACAAAACGGTTTTCAGAGGGCGACCACTGAGTAACAGCTCGGCTCCTGAGTGTTTCTGATGAGGTCATGGGTTGTGATATTGCACTGATGTAAATGCAACCCTAGTCTTTTGGAGTTGTTAAGAAAAATCACCCAGGGATCTCTATAATTCCTTCCTTCCTTCCTTTTCTTGACGTGGCCGCGCAGAAGCAGAATAATAGGCCTCTGGTGCATTGTACGATTAGACAGATGTGCTATTAAGTATGGAACCGAGGCTGCTACCAGTAGTAATATTGGCTTTTTTTTCTTCTTCTTCCATTGGGTTCAAGCAATGAGTTAGCTCTTACAGCCATGAATAGGCGTGGGGTTCTCAGCATAACATCCACAAGCCAGTGGATTGTTGAGGAAGCCTTTCCATTATTATTCAAAATGAAACTTAATGAAACGTTTGGAGTGATTTATTAGAATTCTGTTTTTAATACTCTGAAGTTAGGAGTATTAGATTGAAATTTCAGCTTTAGCCTGGTGTTGCCTCACACCCTCCGGCCAAGTTTTATAGAGTCTATTAGAATATTTGTCTGACTGGTATTAGTTCAGTTGCTATTCTTGAACCTTTGGGCATTTCAAAGGTTTTCAATCATTGTACCGCGATATATTACCTATCAGTCAATAAACCTGCCTTCAGTTTGTGGTCTTTAGATCAACAGTCACTTAAACAGATGAGAGAGGCCTGTAATTGTCATCACAGGTAGACCTCAACTATGAGAGACAAAATGAGAAGACAAATCCAGACAGTCACATTTGTCTGATTCGGAAAGAATATATTTGCAAATTATGGTGGAAAATAAGTATGTGGTCACCTACAAACAAGCAAGATGTCTGGCTCTTACAGACCTGTAACTTCTTCTTTAAGAGGCTCCTCTGTCCTCCACTCATTACCTGTATTAATGGCACCTGGTTGAACTTGTTATCAGTATAAAAGACACCTGTCCACAACCTCAAACAGTCACACTCCAAACTCCACTATGGCGAAGACCAAAGAGCTGTCGAAGGACACCAGAAACAAAATGGTAGACCTGCACCAGGCTGGGAAGACAGAATCTGCAATAGGCAAGCAGCTTGGTGTGAAGAAATCAACTGTGGGAGCAATAATTAGAAAATGGAAGACATACAAGACCACTGATAATCTCCCTCGATCTGGGCCTCCACGCAAGATCTCACTCCATGGGGTCAACATGATCACAAGAACGGTGAGCAAAAATCCCAGAACCACATGGGGGGACCTATTGAATGACTTGCAGAGAGCTGGGACCAACGTAACAAAGGCAACCATCAGTAACACACTACACTGCCAGGGACTCAGATCCTGCAGTGCCAGACGTGTCCCCCTGCTTAAGCCAGTACATGTCCGAGCCCGTCTGAAGTTTGCTAGAGAGCATTTGGATGATCCAGAAGAGGATTGGGAGAATGTCATAGGGTCAGATGAAACCAAAGTAGAACTGTTTGGTAGAAACACAACTCGTCGTGTTTGGAGGAGAGAGAATGCTGAGTTGCAGCCAAAGAACACCATACCTACTGTGAAGCATGGGGGTGGCAACATCATGCTTTGGGGCTGTTTCTCTGCAAAGGGACCAGGACGACTGATCTGTGTACAGGAAAGAATGAATGGGGCCATGTATCGTGAGATTTTGAGTGCAAACCTCCTTCCATCTCAAGGGCATTGAAGATGGAACGTGGCTGGGTCTTTCAGCATGACAATGGTCCCAAACACACCACCCGGGCAATGAAGGAGTGGCTTCGTAAGAAGCATTTCAAGGTCCTGGAGTGGTCTAGCCAGTCTCCAGATCTCAACCCCATAGAAAACCTTTGGAGGGAGTTGAAAGTCCGTGTTGCCCAGTGACAGCCCCAAAACATCACTGCTCTAGAGGAGATCTGCATGGAGGAATGGGCCAACATACCAGCAACAGTGTGTGCCAGCCTTGTGAAGACTTACAGAAAACGTTTGACCTCTTGTCATTGCCAACAAAGGATATTTAACAAAGTATTGAGATGAACTTTTGATATTGACCACATACTTATTTTCCACCATAATTTGCAAATAAATTCTTTCCGAATCAGACAATGTGATTGTCTGGATTTGTTTTCTCATTTTGTCTCTCATAGTTGAGGTCTACCTATGATGACAATTACAGGCCTCTCTCATCTTTTTAAATGGGAGAACTTGCACAATTGGTGGCTGACTCAATACTTTTTTGCCCCACTGTAGATAGGAAATTCTGTGTCGTTACTCTTTGAATGGATTGATAATGTAATTCTACTGAAATTGTTGTTGTTGTTGTTGTTGTTGTTGTTGTTGTTATTATTATTATTATTATTATTATAGTCCACATCCGTTTTCTTCAGAAAACCCATTAACTTATTTGATTACAGGAATAAAAAGTCATTTCTTATATCCATGGAGTGTTATAAATGTATGGTGATGTTTGAAAACAGCCTTGTTATACCAGTAGAAAGTGTTAACGAATGTACATTATTTTAGGAAGTCTGTCAGATAATATGAGCCCAGACTTAATGTTGATTGCTTCAATATTGGAAAAGCGTACTGAAGTTCTACCTCAGGATACTGAATTTCTACCTCAGGATCTTTTGTTAGGGATCATAGAGCTTGATGTGAGGAATGAGGAATGTTAACTAAACCAGACGTTTACAAAGACTGATCCTTAGAATTGTATTGCAGGATATATGATGATTGTTTTTTAATATGAACTTATGTTTAATGTTGATGGTTTTAATAAAATAATTTAAAAAATAAAATAAAAAAAATTGACTTTGGTTTCCAGAGAGAATGACTTGCTGAACAGGTTTAAAACATTTAGGAGAGAAAAAAAAAAGAAAGAAACAAACCAGTTGTATTTTATAGGCATAATATCCAGCCTTAATTTATGCATCTTTTTTTCCCTTACTGTAATAACTAATAACATGAATGTTTCTTTGGCATCCCACGAGATCTTTTTAAAAATTATTATTATTCAGCCCAAAGGACAAGTGGGTTTCCTTTTTAAAAAAATAAAAAAAAAATCTGTGCACCAAAAGAGTTAATGAAAGAAAAACAGCAGTTTTCTTTCAGAATCGGCGCAGAATCCAGGTGTTTCTCCTTAAAAAGAGGTGGGGGGGAAGGAAAGATGGTGGAAAAAGCCTAAATGCATTACTTATTCATTTATTTTGACCGTTGTCCCTTTCAATATGATCCTCTCTTGGAAAATGCAAGCGTCGTGGAAGCATCTGTCTGTCTGTCTGCTTTCCCCTATTTGCCTGTGATATTTTAAGCTCCTATTTCACTCCATGTGTTGCCTGCCATTCAGCTGATCCTCCACAGGCCTCATGATAACTTCCAAAAATACTTGAAAACTTGGACAACTAGAACAGCAGCAGCAGAAGGAAAAAAAAATTGTTGTCCAGCCGTTGGGGAGGGTCAAACAAAGCGGGCTGATCTTCTCCGGGTGTCTATGCTTTTCCTAACTCTCTCTGCTCTATTTTTCCATGCTTTTCCGGATTCAGAGAAAGGTAAAATGCTGTTCTTTCCCCCCACCCCCCCCCTCTTATTTCACTTCCTTGCCTACCTTTTGTCCTTGTGTTGATTTGCAAGTTGTGGGTTGAAGGTTTGGATTGTGGTGTTGGGGTCCTGTTGCTGATCGGATGGAAGTCTCCGGTTTTGTTTCTGTTCCCCTTCTAAGAGAGTAAGAAAAAACAGAGAGTTAACTCATTTGTCTTGGGAAAAAGGGGGGGGGGATAAATGGGGAGGGGGTTTCTCATTCCCTTTATCATTTCTGAATGATCCACTCAGCCCCTATCCTTAGATTCCAGCAGAGCAGAAATTTAAACCATCATGTTTTTTTTTCCTCTTAATTTTCAGTCTAGTCGTACACTGTAGACTTAGGAAACAGATGTCTAGTCCAGGGGTAGGCAACCTTGGCTCTTTCATGACTGGTGGACTTCAACTCCCAGAATTCCTGAACCAGCCACACTGAGGGGAAAGGGAGAGGTTTCCAAGCTGAGCCTTGGTGGCTGAAGAATTCTGGGAGTTGAAGTCCAGGAGTCATAAAAGAGCCACGGTTGCCTACCCCTGACTTAGAGGAACATATGAAAGCATAATTAATGTAGACTCTATTAGTTTAGAGCAGGGGTAGGCCACCGTGGCTCTTTTATGACTCGTGGACTTCAATTCCCAGAATTCCTGAGGAGAAAGGGAGAGGTTTCCAAGCTGAGCCTTGGTGGCTGAAGAATTCTGGGAGTTTAACTCCACGAGTCATAAAAGACCCACGGTTGCCTACCCCTGACCTAGAGGAACATATGAAAGCATAATTAATGTTAATTAATGTAGACTTTATTAGTTTAGAGCAGGGGTAGGCAACCGTGGCTCTTTGATGACTGGTGGACTTCTGCTCCCAGAGTTCCTGAGCCAGCCACGCTGAGGGGAAAGGGAGAGGTTTCCAAGCTGAGCCATGCTGGCTCAGGAATTCTGGGAGTTGAAGTCCACGAGTCATAAAAGAGCCACGGTTGCCTACCCCTGATTTAGAGGAACATATGAAAGCATAATTAATGTTAATTAATGTAGACTCTATTAGTTTAGAGCAGGGGTAGGCCACCGTGGCTCTTTTATGACTCGTGGACTTCAATTCCCAGAATTCCTGAGGAGAAAGGGAGAGGTTTCCAAGCTGAGCCTTGGTGGCTGAAGAATTCTGGGAGTTTAACTCCACGAGTCATAAAAGAGCCAAGGTTGCCTACCCCTGACCTAGAGGAACATATGAAAGCATAATTAATGTTAATTAATGTAGACTTTATTAGTTTAGAGCAGGGGTAGGCAACCGTGGCTCTTTGATGACTGGTGGACTTTTACTCCCAGAGTTCCTGAGCCAGCCACGCTGAGGGGAAAGGGAGAGGTTTCCAAGCTGAGCCGTGCTGGCTCAGGAATTCTGGGAGTTGAAGTCCACCAGTCATAAAAGAGCCAAGGTTGCCTACCCCTGGCTCTAGTCCATTAGCGAGACGGACAGCCAGGGTAAACTTCCTTTGGAAAAGAAAGAAAACATGGCTATACTTGCCTTTGTAGATTGATAGAAGGTGATCCTTTGGCAGAAGGATCTGGTTCAGAAGACTGTAGGACCTTCTAGAAGAGATTCCACGACAGAGTTGCAGTAGAAGGTACACCACCAGGAGAAGAACGGGAATGCTCTTCGATTCTCAGTCTTTGTTTCTTTGGGAAGACATTCAGGACCCTGGGGAATGCTTACAAAACTTGCAGAGAGTAGAAACCTACGAAGCTGCGTATGAGTTTAGACACTACTATTATTATTATTATTATTTATTTATTTATTTATTTATTTATTTAATTTCTATGCCGCCCTATTCCGGAGAACTCAGGGCGGCTTACAACATGATAGAAATTACAATAAAATACATAAATATAAAAACCCTTAAGTTAAAAAAGAAACCAATCATTCCACAAACATACACACAAACATACACTGGCTAGGGGCAAGGTGTTAGCTAACTAACATCTCATGTCTTCCGTTTGCAAAAGACATGACGAGGCTGGGTGGAACTAGGAAGAAGCATGAGGTAGCATAACCCTCAAAGTGGGTGGAAGGTCACAGGGGATAAGTATGGTTTGCAAGTCGCTGAATTAGGCAGGAATTGTAGAGCAGGAAGACATCCTTGCTCAGATTTTTACACAAAACTTTAAAGTGTTGTTCAAAGTGAAAACTCTAGCAAGGTACCTGTGGCTTGGTTCCCTCATTTTTTTCATTAATTTCAGAAATTTATACCATCTTTCAGGTTGCATTTAATGGGGAGATCTTCGAGGGCAATTAACATAAGTGGCACGCACTGGGCAAACTGCACCTAAGTTATTTTTATGTCATTGCGTTGAGCTATTGTTGCACAGTGAAATATGCTTAATTGGTTGCCAAATACTGTACGGGTGGTTAGCCAAGCGTTACCGTTGATTTTTCCAATAATTCCAGATCCTTTCCATTTGCACGTATAAAAATAAATGAATGGGAAGTCTTTGCTGTTCGTTTTGCTTGTTTATAACTCCTTTTTAATTCTCCTGTTTTTTTTTCTTTTGCACCAAGCCAGTTAGAGTTATTTAAATTAAAAGGAACCCCTTAACTTGTTAAGCTAATCAGCTAAAACAAGCCGCAGCCTTGCGTGTAAGCGTGTCCCACTTGGTCATCTTTACAATTTGTTTTCTGGTTTTAACCACACGCAGAAATGGTTTAATTTAACGGATGTTGCAGAATTACAGGTATCGTGTTTGCTAGCCTGACACCATCCAGAATCTGCCACCTACTAAGGTTAAAAATTATAGTCCCTAACAAGTGTGGCAAGAAAGTTTGTGTAAAGTTTGCAATAGTGGTGAATATCCGTAACCCGGGTGTAGGATGAGGGCCAACGTTTGTCCTCCGAGCTTCTGGGTTGGTTTCCAAATGTTTTGTTTTACCAGCTAGGTAACATCTTATGGGGAATTTAAGGGATGTCAGTGTCGGTGTTCTTGTGTTGATAAGGGCTTCAGCTGTGGGTGTGTCGAGTGAGGGTCTTGTGATGGGTCTTAGTGTAAAGTATCTGCATAAGGGAGTAGTAGATGTTAGCTCCTGCAAGGGTGTAGGACAGCGGTTCTCAACCTTTTCCGGGGCTCGACCCTGGCCCGCATCACGCATGCGCGGCGCAATGGGTGCATAGCGCATGCGCGGCGCGACGGCCCGCATCACAAAGGGGAAAAAATGGCTGACCAAAAAAAAATGGCCGACCAAAAAAAATGGCTGACCAAAAAAAAATGGCGGGCCTGCATCGCGCATGCATGGCGCGACGGCCTGCATCACAAAGGGGGAAAAAATGGCAGACCAAAAAAAATGGCCGACCAAAAAAATGGCTGACCAAAAAAAATGGCGGGCCTGCATCACGCATGCGCGGCGCGACGGCCCGCATCACAAAGGGGAAAAAATGGCAGATCAAAAAAAAATGGCCGACCAAAAAAAAAATGGCGGGCCCGCATCGCAAAGGGGGAAAAAATGGCGGACCAAAAAAAAATGGCAGACTGCGGTGTTTGGCAACCCTCATGAAATGGTCATTCGACCCCAAATGGGGTTGCGACCCACAGGTTGAGAACCGCTGGTGTAGGACATAGTATTTGGGGTATCTTTCAGGGCTGTTCAAGATGACAAAAGCGTTCCTCCTTTTACAGGGAGGTGTCTTGTTGAGATATAAATGTATTATTTATAGAAAGCTAGACAGGCCTAGTGGCTCTTCGGATAGATCCCCTGAAGGCCAACGAGCAGCTGCCATCACTTTTATCATCTTACAGCTTTGAACCTGGAGTAGGCAAAAGAAGCAAGGACTGTCTCTCGGCCTCTACGGCTGCTCTGAACCAGCTTGCAAATGGCTGCATGATCATTTAATGTAACTTAGAAAACAACAGATCCTTTCTTCGGCCCTTTGCATGGAAGATTTCATCAGAAAGTAAGAATAGCTGTAGTAGATTGTGCCCCAAATGCACCAACTTCTCCGTAGGGGGTGCAACCGGCAAGTATGCATATGTGCGTGCAGCTTGAGTTGCATCAAGAGGCGTGCACAAGGGCCTGCTGCTCACACAAATGGAGCACGTGGCGCGGGCATGCTCACCCACTGCTTGTGCAAGTGAGGATGTGCGTGCACGCACACACACTGGCTAGGTGTTCTCAGAGTCCAGGTTGGGGACCCCTGTGCTAAGGATTGCTGGATGCTTGGAACTCGGGCAAATTGGCCATCAACAGGCACATAGAGATAAGCAACATCTACGTACCGTTCAGAAGAGACGATCCAAAAGGCAAAAAGGAAAGAAAAAAGACCAAAACACTTCCTCACCAACAATCAACAACTAGATGAGCAGAGATTAACACTGATTAATATTAGAACAACAATCAAGAAGTAAACAATATCCCAATCAAGGAACTACCAACTCAGATACACAGTAAACAACAGCTGTCAAGAATCAAACGTTGGCAGCTATGTGCCTCTGCTTTTCTACTTGCCTTTAGATTAAGGGGGGGGAGGTGTTACTTTCAAGTGGGTAAGAAGCAGAAACAAAACTTCTTCGATTCAGCAGAAGACCGTGGGAGCCTGAAGCCTTGTCAAGGGCACCAGAACAGGTGTGGATTTGAAGCAGACAGTTCCTATAGCGAAGTGAAGTTGATATGGATTATGTTAAAACATTGGGGGTTTGGCTGGGAAAATGGTTGCTTAAGCCTACGAATTGGTGTTGGAACCTCAGAGTTAGTTCTGCTTCAACAAAACCACGCGGTGTATTCAATAAACAGATTTTCAAGAACGGGATGAACCTGGAGTTTTATTTGGATTCTCGAAGCTGGATGTTGACAACAGCCTAATCAAGGAACCATCAAGATGACTCTTACCAACACTGACAGGGAAAACCTCTCGTATATAAACAGAGAGCAAACTTCACCTCCTTCAAGCACTGATGATGTTACCTAGTTGGGTCATGAAATGCCTGCAAGAAAACCACCAAGCTCAGAGAGCACCAAGGACCCCAAAATCTTTTTCCTCCTCCTCCTCCTCCTCCTCCTCCTCTCCAGAAACCCCTCTCCCTTCTAGGACTGATGATGTTACCTAGTTGGGTCATGAAACGTCTGCAAGAAAATCACCAGACTCGGAGAGCAACAAATATTGTCTCCTATTGGTAACATTTTCTGCGACATCCTCTAGCTAATTTTATATCCCAAAGTTTCACTCAGAGGTTTATTGTTTCCATGAATAAAGTAGAAGTACCATAAGGAGAATGCAGAGAGGTTTAAATTGGAGCTACCTAACGATGCATGTGAAGGAGAAGTGTTTGGAATTGAATGGGACTTGATAGCACTGAAAGGGGGGGGGACAACCTTTGTCTTAGTCCAGGGGTTCTCAACCTTGGCAACTTTAAGACTTGTGGACTTCAACTCCTAGAATTCCTCAGCCAGCAAAGCTGGCTGAGGAATTCTGGGAGTTGAAGTCCACAAGTCTTAAAGTTGCCAAGGTTGAGAACCCCTGTCTTAGTCAGACCTAGCTTTGACTATGGGTTTTGATTTAATTAATAATTGAAGTCCCTTTAATCTCTCGACCTTGCCGGAAATGTTTGGTTGCTAAGGCTGATGGATCACTTGGTAGCAGACGGCTTCTCCGGCCCCCACCCCAGACATTTACGCTTAATGTGTCTGGCTTAAAAGAAAGCAAAGCCAGGTGCCTTCTAATATAGTTTCTCGACCTGCAAAAGCAACTTTATCGAGGTAATGAGTCGACTGTGGGGAATGAATGGAGACTCGTGAAGGAAGCATCTCAAGAAGATAATTGAAGATAACTGGGCAAATCCAGGAGATAATTGAAGGAGGGAAGCTAATTCAAAATGTGGGAGGGATTTTTCCCATTTTCCCTAAGGGACCCACCCGTCCTTGTCAAAATTTAAAGACCTCGTGTTGACATATTCCGGATGAAGTTCTTTTCTTTACAAGAGAAAAAGAGAAATAGCACCCGCCCTGGATTTATTGAGAGTGTTGTACAATTGCTCTTTAATTTCTCCTGACATATCTTCACATCGTTTATCGTTTTAAACCCATCCCCGATGTATTTGTTTGTTAACAGCATTAGGACTTGCTGCTTCGGAAGGAGAATGGACGGCTCGTCATATTTGCTTGCATATATTGTATATTGTTTTATCCCTACTGGTGCCTATGACATTGGGAGAGTTGATTGTGGGTTAGTGTGTGAGGGAAGTGTCTAGCCAGGATCCTGGTTCTCCATCCTTAGGACCGCCAGAAGTATTTGAATAGGCTTTCACACCTTGGGTGGGGGAAAAAATGGAATTTTAGCCTCCATCAGTTGGAAGGCATGAAGCTGCAGAGCTCTGGATGAATTAGATAAACGGCCTAGATATTCATATATAGAACACTAATTTATTTTGTGAACTAATGTATTTTAAAATGTAACTTGTAACTTAATATATACATACATACGTACATACATACATACATAATACATACATACGTGGCCTAGATATTAATATATAGAACACTAACTTATTTTGTGAACTAATGTATTTTAAAATGTAACTTGTAACTTAATATAACTTTATACATACATACATACATACATACATACATACATACATACATACATAATATATAAATACGTGGCCTAGATATTCATATATAGAACACTAATTTATTTTGTGAACTAATGTATTTTAAAATGTAACTTGTAACTTAATATAACTTTATACATACATACATACATAATACATATGTGGCCTAGATATTCATATATAGAACACTAATTTATTTTGTGAACTAATGTATTTTAAAATGTAACTTGTAATTTAATATAACTTTATACATACATACATACATAATACATACATACGTGGCCTAGATATTCATATATAGAACACTAATTTATTTTGTGAACTAATGTATTTTAAAATGTAACTTGTAACTTAATATAACTTTATACATACATACATCTTATCTAATTAACCAGACATCTTCATCTTACTTGTATCATATCAACATGTGCTCTTTTCCTACATCTTTGCTGCTGGCTATCTGGGTATTTCATGCCCTACACCAGGGGTAGGCAACCTTGGCTCTTTTATGACTGGTGGACTTCAACTCCCAGAATTCCTGAGCCAGCTTAGGTGGCTCAGGAATTCTGGGAATTGAAGTCCATGAGTCATAAAAGAGCCAAGGTTGCCTACCCCTGGCCTAGACTAAATAAATGGATCTGGGTTAGCAATGAGCGTCTGCAAAGGGCTACGTAAAATTCGCTCATTGTGAAAAAGAGGGTCAGAAGAAGTCCTGCAGATCTTCGCCTTCAGCCGTGGAACCACATTTCTTCTCTTCCACCCTTTCGCCTTTTCTTTCTCGTCCTCTCCGAGTGCTGCCTGCTTTAACCTGTGCTTTTTTTCCTTCTCCAGGGATTTCGCCTACGTAGCCCGAGACAGAGAGACACGGATTCTGAAATGCCACGTGTTTCGATGTGACACCCCAGCGAAAGCCATCGCCACGAGCCTCCACGAAATCTGTTCTAAGGCGAGCCTGCTCTCCTTTTATTTGTTTGTTTTGTCATATTTACGTAGTTTATATGGGAGAGGGGTGACCCTTTGAGAGTTGTAGGCAACGAAATTTCCATTTTAAGGTATGCCGATTAGTGTACATTCAGAGTGACAATAAAGTTATTATTCTATTCTGTTCTACTCTACGCTACTCTACTCTACTCTACTCTACTCTTGTTCTGTTCTGTTCTATCCTATCCTATCATTCTATTCTACTCTACTCTACTCTACTCTACTCTACTCTACTCTACTCTACTCTACTCTACTCTACTCTACTCTACTCCTATTCTGTTCTGCTGTTCTGTTCTATCCTATCCTATCCTATCATTCTATTCTACTCTACTCTATCTACTCTACTCTTGTTCTATTCTATTTTACTTTACTCTACTCTACTCCTGTTCTGTTCTATCCTATCCTATCCTATCCTATTCCTATTCCATTCCATTCTACATTCCATTATTCTCTTCCACATTCTGTTATTCTATTCTATTCTACTCTACTCTACTCTACTCCACTCCACTCCACTCCACTCCACTCCACTCTATTCTATTCTATTCTATTCTATTCTACTCTACTCCACTCCATTCTATTCTATTCTATTCTATTCTATTCTATTCTATTCTTCCTTAAGTCCAGGTTGCTTCTCTCCCTGATAGGTTCCCATCCTTTGCTTCTTTTCCTGCCTTTAGGCGCTTTGGAGAATAGCTTGACTCCCTCTTCTTTAGGGCAGCCCCTGAGATACTGGAAGACTGCTATTCTGTCCCCCCTTGTCCTTCTCTTCGTTAAACTGGACATCCCCAATTCCAGCCACCGTTCCTTTATATGTCTTACCCTCCAGTCCCCTCATCCTTTGTTGCTTTTCTCTGCCCGATGGCATCATTCGATTTATGAGAGGAGGAACATGAAGCTCAAAGGCCACTAAATGTGTTTTCCGTCTGCACCTTATCATGCAGACCCCATATTTTAGTGATGGGCCACAAAGGGGCTTCATCTTCAGCAACCCAGCTGGGTTTGCACCTGCCTGCCCTTTTTGGGCAGTTGTGTTTGCTGCAGGATTGGTCCTAGAACTGCAGTGGGGCAGCTGAAAGACTGATTACTAGAAGACTGGGGTGCAAATAAATTGTGTCTATTCACACGTGCCTTACAGGCTGAAAAAGATCTCCTTACATCAAAGAAAAATGTAACATGGTCCATTCAGCTCTGTCCTGATGTTTCACCCAGTGGCGGTTAGCCCTGAAGCTATTGCCCACGTATATATCCCGCTGAGATAAGCTTCACAAAATCTACGTCTGCTTTCGCTTAATGCAGGCCTTTTCAACCTTTTCACCCACTGTGCCACTTTTAGGATACGGCAGTATCTGAGTACCACCCGTCGCCTAGCAAGGTGTCAAAAACCTGATGACCAAAAAAAAGGGGGGGAAGTGATAAAGTACAGGTAGTCCTCGACTTACAACAGTTCGCTTAGTGACTGTTTGAAGTTCCAATGGCACTGAAAAAAGGGCCCCACAAACCACAGCTGAGCAAGATGCCTGACTGCCCGCCCGGCGGAGCTCTTCCTCCTGTCCGAGGTTTTCATTGTTGTGAGCATTTCTGTTGTGAGGATTGGCAGCAGGGGTGGGGTGGGGGTGTTTGGTTTTTATTCCCCCCCATCTGCTGGGTGGTTGCAGCACGTTTTGGTCACTTCACATGACCTGGGACACTGTGACCGTCATAAATATGAATCAGTCGCCAAGCATCTGAATGTAAATCACAAGACCCTGGAGAGGCTGATCGGCGCTTCTGGGCTCAGCAGAAGCGCCAGGATCAGTGCTGCTTTCCAGCTGATTGGTGCTTCTTCAGGGCTCAGCAGAAGCACCAGGATCAGTGCCGAGCTCCAGCTGGAGCCTGGCGCTGATCCTGGCGCTTCCGCTGAGCCCTGACAGTCCCGAAGAAGTGCCGATCAGCTGGAAAGCGGCACTGATCCTGGCGCTTCCGCTGAGCCCTGACAGCCCTGCAGCTCCAGCCGTCTCTCACTCAGGCTTGTGCGGTGCTGCCACTGGTTCAGCTCATTCCCCCTCCCCTGCTACCACTTTTCTAGGATGGTCGCGTACCACCTGCCAGGTGCCAATGTACCACAGGTGGTACCCGTACCACTGCTTGAAAAGCCCTGGCTTAATGAAGCTGGTTCTTACAAGCAGATTAATATCCTGAACCATTTATTGCTTGACCTGCACGAAACCCAAGCGAGATTTCCTCCACGACAATTCTGCCCAGGTTCCTACATCATCTGGGCTTCTCGTATACGAAGAATCCCTCGACTGAGTTCCTTTTTTCCGGAGTCTTAAATGCCGATCCTCGAAAACAAGGGGTGGTGTTAACAAATGAAATTCTCGCCCAGAGAGGACAATAAATCGTACTCTTCTCCTTTTTTGGCAGATTATGGCTGAACGGAAGAATGCCAAAGCTGTGGCTTGCCACTCATTACAGGAACGGACGGCCGTCAACCTTGATGTTCCTTTGCAAGGTGAAACCTGGGACAATTTAAATTCCGAAAGAATTTAAAAACCTACCTCTGCCGGCAGGCCTGGGGATGATTGTTGATTGTGGTGTGACTGAGGAGTATGTGTGGGGTTTATTTTTAATGTTTTTTCGGATTTATAGTGAATTGTTTATTTGTATGTTGTGAGTCGCTCCGAGTCTGCGGAGAGGAGCAGCATACAAATCCGAAAAATAAATAAATAAATAAATAAATTTGTAGGTTTATTTTCAAAGTCACCGTAGGACAGCGGTTCTCAACCTATGGGTCGCGACCCCATTTGGGGTCGAACGACCGTTTTGCGGGGGTCGCCAGACACCGCGGTCCGACATTTTGTTTTTTTATTTATTTATTTATTTTTGTTTTTTTTTGTCGGGCGCGCACGGCGCATGCGCGGTTCGGGCCGTCGCGCGCGCGCCGCGCATGCACGGATCGGGCCGTTGCGGTCCGCCATTTTGTTTTTCGGTTTTTTTTGTCGCGCCGCGCATGCGCGGATCGGCCCAACACGGTCCGCCTTTTTTTTTTGTCGCGCGTGCGCCACGCATGCGCGGTTCAGGCCGTCGCATGCGCGCCGCACATGCGTGGATCGGCCCATCACGTGCGCGCCACGCATGCGCGGATCAGCCCGTCGCAGTCCGCCATTTTGTTTTTGGTTTTTTTTTTTCCAGGGTCGCGCCGCGCATGGGCGGGGCAAGTGGGGTCTCAACCTGAAAAAGGTTGAGAACCACTGCCGTAGGAGAAGGAATGTGTGGTGGGGAGAAGCCCCTCGCCTGCCCCTCGGGAAAGTTGAGAGTTCAATCCTAAGGAGCGGCTGCTGTTTCTCTCCCAGGGTTCAAAGAAAAAAATACCTGTTGCGAACTCCGCGTGGCTCAGGAAGGGCACCTGACCACTAAACGCTCCACTCCATCCGTTCACGCAAACTCCACCCCAAATAAAGGGATCAGAAGGTCATAAAAAGGATTTTTAAACTGTAGGACAGGGGTGTCAAACTCAATTTCATGGAGGGCCGCATCAGCATTGCGATTGCCCTCGGGGCGGCCCAGGGGGGTGGTGCGGCCTACTGGGTGGTCGTGGATGGAGTGGGTATGGCTTGCTGGACGGGCGTAGCCAACGCTACATCATTCGCGTCAAGGGTGCCTGTGGGGGGGCCTGGGCAGGAGTGGGACAGATCTGAGGGTCTCTGGCAGAAGGGGGTGGGACCAGGGCAGAGCCCATCAAGCCGGATAGATGAAGTAGGCGAGGGCCATTTGCTGGCCACTTCCAGGCGATGGTGCATTTCTTCATTCCTCACAAAGGGGGACACCTCCCCGGCATGCATGCCGGGGGCGGGATCCGACGCGGCAGGGGTTAGTTCCCCGCTGTTTCCAGACGGCCTTGTGGAGCTAAGACTGAATGCGTTTCAGCATAGAGGGCCACCACAAAATTGTACGTTGGCTCCCGGCTAGCCTGGGCCAAGGCAGCCGGGGGCCGTTCCCTCACTGTTCTCAGGATGGCTTCGCGGGCCACATGAAACCACTTCGCGGGCCGCATCTGGCCCCCGGGCCTTGCATTTGACATGTCTGGTCTAGAAGATTCTTGTGTGTAGGCTTTCATCAATCCATCAGTTTAATTGGACCTTCAGGCGTGTGTGTGTGTGGTTTTGGGTTTTTTTGCACCTGAAAGTCACCGCTGTCTTCTGACTAAACCGGGCACCCTTTGCAACCCTTCTGCTAGTCAGAAATAGTTTTTTGAAAAATATTTTATTGGTTTTGTAATTTTAACAAAAAGTACTTAAGACACACCGTGGTGATTGGGTAAACAAAGATTCCAAAATAAAAGCACACATAAACAGCTCAACTTAATACATTCCCTATCATCTCTCTCTATTTCCCTCAAAAAACATAATAAATTTAATGTATTCCATTTCTATCATAAATTTCTATTACTACTACACCTGTTTTAAAACTTTTATCAATTTCAATTACCATAGTCAAATATTGTTTTATAGCAACAGTTTAACATTTCAAATGTCTCTTCCACGTATATTCAAGCTCTTACTCTCTCTCAACCCTCTTTTTATCATCAATCTTAACTATTTCTTCTTCCAATAATAATTGACTTATAATTATATAACCATATATATATAAATCTATCTCTGTATATATTTTTCCCCTTAATAAAGCCCATTTTTATTAGTTATGGTAGTCTTTAGGTTAATTCAAGAAATATGTGGATGTTTTGATAACGTTTAAGTAAACTCCTTCCTCCGACTCTGCCTCATAGCTGTCGCAAGATGAAGATTTATAGCACCCATTTCCCATCATTCCCCAGATATCAATTAGGATCCTTTTTTCATAGGACTTGGAGCAGAGATTTGTCGGAATCAACAATATGATTAACTCCCTGATATCTCACTCCGGGTCCTGGCATTCAAATAAGGCGGAGTTGGGGGTGGGGGTGGTGGCCTGATGTGAATTGTATAAGATGAAATTGATGTTTTTCTTCCTTGCAGTAGATTTTCCAACACCAAAGACTGAATTGGTCCAGAAATTTCATGTGCAGTACCTGGGCATGCTGTCTGTCATTAAGCCAGTGGGTAAGTAAGCCTATTTTTCTCATGACTATCTTTAAATTATTATTATTTATTATTATTTATTGAACTTATATGCCGCCCTTCTCCCAAGACTCAGGGCGGCTCACAACAAGAATACAAGTACAAAAAAACATAAAACAATTAAAATTACAAATTTACAGTATAAAAACTAAGTAATTTATTTCACTCATACCACACACAGTCACAGACAAAGGCCCAGGGGCAGAGCGCAGCTCACACGCCCCAAACCTGTCTGCATAAATGAGTTTTCAACAGTTTCCGGAAAGCTAGGAGGGAGGAAGCAGTACGGACCTCCGAGGGAAGCTGGTTCCAGAGGGCTGGGGCAGCAACAGAGAAGGCCCTAGCCCTAGGCCCCACCAGATGACATTGTCTAACAGACGGGACCCGTAGGAGGCCAACCCTATGTGCCCTAACCGGTCGCTGGGATTCATGAGGCAGAAGACGGTCCCGCAAGTATCCTGGCCCAATGTGTCCTTTGTGGTGAATTACTCTGGGGAAGATACAACCTAAGATCACACACTAGTCCCCGTCGCACAATTATGCGATCCACGATGATCTCTGAGCTTGGTTATTACCTTACCGACCTTTCATGACCCAACTAGGTAACGTCATCAGTGCTGATTCCATCACTCATCATCTAATATGTGCCAAAAGTTAACTGATGATGCTCCCTAGTTGGGTAATGAAACGTCAGCCAGAGAGCATCAAAGACCCCCCACAGTTCAACCCTGAGCTAACAAAGATTCTATCAGTACTGAACCTCCTGGAATCTGTGTGATACTTTGAACCTGCTACACAGTTTTGCTAGGTTCATAACAACACATTAAAGCACTCAAAATCTAAACACCGGTATACTTAACATACTGTGGGAGTGCAACTTAGTTTGCACTTAGTGCAAACACTAAGAAGCCCACACAGTTTCAAGCCCAACTGGAACCCCTAGATCAGCGGTTCTCAACCTGTGGGTCGCGACCCCATTTGGGGTCGAACGACCATTTCACGGAGGTCGCCAAACACCACAGTCCGCCATTTTTTTAATTTATTTTTTTGGGTCTGCCATTTTTTTGGGGGGGTCGGCCATTTTTTTTCCCTTTGTGATGCGGGCCATCGTGCCGCGCATGCGCGATGCGGGCCCGCCATTTTTTTTTCCGGTTGGCCATTTTTTTTTTGGTTGGCCATTTTTCTTTTTGGTCGGCCATTTTTTCCCCTTTGCGATGCGGGCCGTCGCGCCGCGCATGCGCGATGCGGGCCCGCCATATTTTTTTTTGAGTCGGCCATTTTTTTGGGGGGTCGGCTATTTTTTTTCCCCTTTGCGATGCGCCCCGTCGCACCGCGCCGTGCATGCACGATGCAGGCCGTCGCGCCGCGCATGCATGATGTGCCCCGCCGCACCCCGCCGTGCATGCGCGATGCGCCCCATCGCGCCGCGCATGCGTGATGCGGGCCGGAGTCGAGCCCCGGAAAAGGTTGAGAACCGCTGCCCTAGATTATTTTGTGTTGCATTTTTAAAGCAAAGGAGCATATTGTTCACCCAGGCAAGGTTCCCACAGTAACTATAGGATTGAAAATTTAGAAGATAGAAACAGAGAGAAACAGATTGGATGGAGAGAGGAAAGGAAAGAAGGAAGTTTAAGCTGAAGGTTAAGGTTGATCTAGACCAGAGAAACAAGTTTAAGCAAAGGAAAACCAAAACTGTTGTGTGTCCCTCCAAAGTTCTAAGGGTGTGCATCTGTTGTCTCTGTTCTTTGGAAGGTATGGACATGCTGAATGGAGCTATAGAAAGCTTGACGGAGTCCTCTAACAGAGAAGACTGGATGGCTGTCACCATGAACGTTGCGGATGCTACTGTGACCGTCATCAGCGAAGGAGTACGGTCCCTTAAACTTGTCTTATTTTAATACTAGGATCTATAACTTGACCCCCAAACTTAATTTTTCTCCAAGCCTTTTCTATATGCAGTAAGATTGTGGGCGAAATGCAGAAAAGTCCGTACGTAATGTCACAATAGATTTGGTGATGGCAATTGATCATTTGCGCCGCATTTTCAAGACACACAGACACACACACGTTTGCCAGGTGCTACTATTTATTTATTTATTATTCAAATTTATATGCCGCCCTTCTCCTAGGACCCAGGGCGGCTTACAACAACAATACAATAAAAAAATTATAAATTAATTGCATTCATACAACATACAAACACAATCAGCTCACAGTCGCTGATGGAGGGACACTCCTAGGGCCCAGGGGCAGAGCACAGCTCATATGCCCCAAGCCTGTCGGCATAGATGCGTCTTCAGCAGTTTCCGGAAAGCTAGGAGGGAGGGAGCAGTACGAACCTCTGAGGGAAGCTGGTTCCAGAGGGCTGGGGCAGCCACGGAGAAGGCCCTGGCCCTAGGCCCCACCAGATGACATTGTCTAACAGACGGGACCCGTAGGAGGCCAACCCTATGCGCCCTAACCGGTCACTGGGATTCATGAGGTAGAAGACGGTCCTGCAAGTATCCTGGTCTTCACTTACAAAAATATCCAAACTCTCCATTTAATTAGCATTAAAAAAAAACAAACCTTGAAATCAGTGAGGCTTTCAAGCTGTAAATTATTCCAGATTTAGGGAGAGAAAATTAAACGAATTCCATCGATCCTGCCTACAGTCTAATTAACTAGAAAGTTAATTAACTTTAACTAGAAGAGTAAGCCATGGAATACGGGCGTAGAGGGATTGTGTTCTGCCAGCTGTGTACAGAAATAATGAAAAATTAAGTGTGCTTTGCACTCAGAGGCAGTATTTCTCACCCTTGGCCATCTTAAGACAGGTGGACTTCAGCTCCCAGAATTCTCTAGCCATCAGGTATGATGGAGACTTTACCAGGTTTTACCATAGCCATCATCTTCACCATTGTGCCTTGTGGATGTTCCTGATGGGACACCCCTGATTGGCACCTCAGTTCATCGACCCCCTAATACAGATTTACGGTTTCCCTCTTACACTAAAGTGTAACAGCAACCACTTTTCCTCCACGCCTAGAATGAAGAGGAGATTGTGGTGGAATGCCGTGTCCGCTTTTTGTCCTTCATGGGTGTGGGGAAAGACGTACATACGTTTGCCTTCATTATGGACACGGGAAACCAGCATTTCGAGTGTCACGTCTTCTGGTGTGAACCCAACGCTGGCAACGTCTCCGAGGCTGTTCAAGCTGCTTGTATGGTAAGTAGGGCGATTCTATGAGTCAGGGGTCTTCAAACTTGGCCAGTTGAAGACTTGTGGACTTCAACGCCCAGAATTCCTCAACCAGCCCCAAATTATACAAAGGTCTATTTGTGTAAGCAGTTAGCCAGTCTGGAGTGTGGACTCCGCGGAAGCCAGCAGGCGGCTGGAATCCACAACTGTGCCTGAACTACCGTAGCAAGTTGCTCACAAGATAGGTGAAATTGTAAGAATGCATACTAGCCACAGGGAACCAGGGATTTGTAAAATTGCTGCTGGGGGGAAAATAGCACAGGTCAATGCAAGAGATTGTTGTTTAAAATAAAGGCTTCTGTGATGTAGAGCAGGGCTTTTCAACCTTTTCACCCATTGTACCACTTTTAGGATATGGCGACATCCGAGTACCACCAGTCGCCTAGCAAGGTGTCAAAAACTTGATGACCAAAAAAAAAAAAAAGTGATAAAGTACAGGTAGTCCTCGACTTACAACAGTTCGCTTAATGACTGTTCGAAGTTACAGTGGCACTGAAAAAAGCCCCCCCCCCCGAAGCCACAGCCGAGCAAGACACCTGCCTGCCTGCCCGGCGGCGCTCTTCCTCCTGTCCGAGTTTTCCATTGTTATGAGCATTTCAGTTGAGGGTTGGCAGCGGGAGTGAGGTGGGGGGGTGTTTGGTTTTTATTCCCCCCCCCCGTCTGCTGGGTGGTTGCAGCAGGTTTTGGTCACTTCACAGGACCCTGGTACACTGTGACCATCATAAATATGAATCAGTTGCCAAGCATCTGAATGTAAATCACAAGACCCTGGAGATGCTGCAACATTCCAGCTGATTGGTGCTTCTTCAGGGCTCAGCAGAAGCGTCAGGATCAGCACCGAGCTCCAGCTGGAGCCTGGCGCTGATCCTGGCGCTTCTGCTGAGCCCTGACAGCCCCGAAGAAGCGCCGATCAGCTGGAAAGCAGCACTGATCCTGGCGCTTCCGCCGAGCCCTGCAGCTCCAGCCGTCTCTCGCTCAGGCTTGTGCGGTGCTGCCACCGGTTCAGCTCATTCCCCTCCCCCGCTACTTTTTTAGGATGGTCGCGTACCACCTGCCAGGTGCCAATGTACCAGAGGTGGTACCCGTACCACTGGTTGAAAAGCCCTGATGTAGAGTGATCTTGTCTACCATCCCTCTACTGGGGTATTTAGATAAGTATTAACTGGATCCTATTAATAAAGATGCCCTTTATCAATGCATAATAGTAATGACCTATCAAACGGAGATTGGTCGTTTGTAATTTTAATACAATCCATCAAATGAAAGAGAACATTTGCATGTGTTCACGAGCAGGCTCAAACTGCTTAACGTCTCCTCCTTCAGTGTCTGCCGTGGAGCCTCCGATGCCAAAATTGCCAATAAAGTCTTCAAGGGATTCGGTGGCTTGAGTCTCTGGGTTAAACAGCCCCACTTTTAGGGCGTCTTAAGATAGAGTGCAAAGCTACCATACGAGCCGTGGTGGTGCAGTGGTTAGAAGGCAGCATTGCAGGCTGACACTGCCCACTGCCAGCCGTTCCATCCTGACCTCAAGGTTGGCAGCCTTCCGTCCTTCCCAAGTCAATAAAATGAGGACTCTGATTGCTGTGCACAATAGGCTGACTCTGTAAACCGCTTAGAGGGGCTGTAAAACACGGTGGAGCGGTATATAAATCTAAGTGCTATGATGGTGATACACTGTTGTTGTGTTGCAGCTGCGGTATCAGAAGTGTCTGGTCGCCCGGCCTCTTTCTCAGAAAGTCCGCCCGCCTCCTCCTCCAGCAGACTCCATGACGAGACGGGTCACCACCAACGTAAAACGCGGGGTCCTGTCCCTGATTGACACTTTGAAACAGAAGCGTCCTGTGACTGACATGCCGTGACGGACCCGCCCCCAGCATTCCCGAGGCGTCACGCAAAACAGACAGGCCGCGTTCAAAGACACAAGACGGGATAAAGGCCTTCCTTCCGTTGAAAATCCTTCCCTTTCAGGAAAGTTGCCCTTATCGGAAATAATATTAGACAAAAGCATGTTCTCACTTTTGCCGCCACGGTGTAATATTGGGAAAAAAAGAAGCATGATTTTCTTTTCTTTTTCTTTTTTTTTTTAATGTTCATTTTATTTTTTTCGCTCCTTGTGAGATGCGGTCCTCGAGACAAAGGGGAAGGCCCTGCTTCCTGATTGTAAATAGGACGGACGTGACTTCGATTCACACATGCAGAAAGGATGGGTGCATTCCTCCCCTCCTCCACATTTTGGCGAAGAAGCGACTCGAGGATTCTCACAGCTCCTGAGCACTTTTCTCTCTTTTTTTTTAAACAGTGAATTTACACACCGAGTATTAGTTACTGTTGTATTATTATACTACTAATACCAAGCTTCTTGTTTTTTTTACAAAAGAACGTTCGGGATTAACCTTCCATCTTGTTTACCGTCGTCGTCCCTTCATCTCGGGAGATGCCAGTCAGGTGCCCTGCTGTGGAGACAACGGATGGTGCCCGCTAGGCGACAACAGCGTGGGGCAACCCCGTACATCCGTAGGTCACCGCATGTCCAAGTGTGCAGCCCCTGTCCTTCCTTGTCTCTTTCTAGCACAAGTCTATGTACACCGATGAAGGCAGGCCATTGTCGCATCAAATCTCTCTCTCTGGCTTGTGTGGTGTTTCTTTCAGAGAAGGGCCGTCCGCATCGGAAACCCAACGCCATATTTGAAGTGGCCTTCAGTCCGAAATTGCATTTGTTTACATACTAGTCCATGTTTTGAGAGGTTTGGCAGCATAGACTGGGTTTTATTTCGGGACAGAATCCACCCCCTACGCTGAGGACCCCAAGGCTCAAGTGCCTCCTAACCCTTTCGTAGATCCAGGTTCTTCTTTTCGGCCACGAGACGGGCACGGAAATGATCACTTCAGGCTTGTGGGTGGGGCAGAGGAAGCTACAACTGTGAAGTCAGACGGATGGCTTCCCCTCGCGATAAAATGCATGCAATAGAGTTGGCTGCTGCATTCAGACTGTACACTGGTCCGCGACCATTAATATATATATATAGATATATAGAGATATATATAGATATATATATAGAGATATATAAATGTCGGTGAAAACAAAGGATGTTCACTAGTTGCTTTTCTTACCGATAGATTTGCACGTAAGCGACCATCACGGATTTCCTCGGACATGAGTCCCTGATATTCAAATTGTGTCCTCTGTTTTTGCTCTGTGAGATCCGTTCTACTTTGCAGCTTTCTTAGGAACTTGTATCGGATGGCGAGGTTGAAACAGTGAGAAACGACGCTTTCTTTAGTAGATGTTTGGGTTGAAAACGCAAACAGATGTACGGCGGTTGGCGTCCCGAAGTCCCGAGTAGCACGTGTCATGCCAAGCCACCACCCTGTGGTGGTTCCTTCTACCTTGTGATTGCACCTTACACAATGTGTGGTTTCCATTGACCAGGAGTGGCTGCAGGGTTTGGGTTTTTTTAAAAAAACAAAAACAAAAACAAAACTCAAATTGACCACAAGACTGGCAATCAAGTCCCAAAGGTGCTCAGGAGGCAACTGGACTTTCTTGTTTTTCTTTGAAGACGTTTCGCTTCTCATCCCAGAAGCTTCTTCAGCTCTGACTGGAGGGTGAAGGATGGAAGGATTTATACTCCTTGCAGAGAGCTGGTCATTTGCATCCTTTTAGGGAGTCGTTGAGGCCACTTGGAGGCTTATCTGTGTCCTCAGAGTCACCTGAGTGGTGCAAATGGGTGTGGAACACAGTCCTTTCAGCAGTTCCAAGAATTCCCCACACCCATTCACACTACTCAGATGACCCTGAGGACACAGATAAACTTCCAAGTGGCCTCAACGACTCTCTAAAAGGATGCAAATGACCAACCGTCTGCAAGGAGTATAAATCCTTCCATTCCCCACCATCCAGGCAGAGCTGAAGAAACTTCTGGGATGAGAAGCGAAACGTCTTCAAAGAAAAGACAAGGAAGTCCAGTTGCGTCCTGAAAAAGAGCATCTTTGGGACCACCCTGACCTGGATGACGGAGAATCTGCACAGTCTGGCATTGAAGCGCCACCTGATTTTTTATGGGCATCACAGGTGGCGCTTTGGTCTCACTGCTGTGGCTGACATCTTCAGGTGTGGATCACACCTGCCTGATGCCCTTGGGGCACTTGACTTGTTTAATCCCTTTATATGTATCTTTGATCACTTGTATACTGTGTCGCACGAGTTCACCCGATGCTCTGCCAAAGGAACAAGCTTAGGAATTCCCCAGGGACAGACGGAGCTTTTGGGGGGGGGTGATGGAAGAGGTAAAGTGATGGTCTCAAGAGGAAGACTAGGGAGACCTCCTGAGATTGCCGATGACCTGTTCACTGATGCTCTCGGTCTCTGCATCTTAGACAGGGACAAATGGAGCCACGATTCCGGCTTGACCAAGCGTCCAAATGGCGCACACTTTACAAACCAAAACCTCATTCCATTATCCTGTCCCATCGAAAAGACGGAGTCCTATCTCAATCAGCCCAGAACGAGGTCTCTCAAATTTAGCAACTTCAGATTGGGTGGACTTCACCTCCCAGAATTTGGGAGATGAAGTTCATAGGTCTTCAAAGTTGCCAAGTTTTTTTGGGGGGGGGGAACCTGGCCTAAAGCAACCTTCTCTTAACTGTCCTTTGAATGGTTTGGACCAGGGGTCTTCAAACTTGGCCCTTTGATGACTTGTGGACTTCAACTCCCAGAATTCCTCAAGCTGGCTGAGGAATTCTGGGAGTTGAAGTCCACAAGTCATCAAAGAGCCAAGTTTGAAGACCCTGGTTTGGACAGTGGTTGCTCCAGCAAGATCAAACCTTGAGAGAGGTAGAGGTTCTTGGACAATTAACCATGCCTCCTGAACGCTCGTCTCTTCTGCTTAACACTTGACACAATTATAGCTTGTCAGCCTAAACACCACTTTGTAAGTGTGCTCTTTTCCTACACAAGTATATAACGGCTTGCTGTAAACTGGCCCTGATCCACACGAATGAAAAGAAGCAACTGGGAATAGCGTAGAGTAGAAAGCCAAGGTGGACCTATCAAAACTTTCCTTTCTTCAGTTCTCTCAGAAAAGCCCACTCCGTTTCCTTCTTGCTCCAAAGAACGTTCAACGTTGAGCTAAGCTTTTGCTATGCTCTAGAGCAGGGGTCTTCAAACGTGGCCCTTTTACGACTTGTGGACTTCAACTCCCAGAATTCCTCAGCCAGGCAAGCTGGATGAGGAATTCTGGGAGTTGAAGTCCACAAGTCATGAAAGGGTCACGTTTGAAGACCCCTGGATTACAGCATCTCTCGAACCATTATGGTCGCCGCCCAACCTAGTTGGAGATGCTGGAGAACCAGAAGCCATCTAGAAGGATCTAGACAAGAGTGATCTAGAACAGGGGTCTTCAAACGTGGCCCTTTGATGACTTGTGGACTTCAACTCCCAGAATTCCTCAGCCAGCGTGCCTGGCTGAGGAATTTTGGGATTTGAAGTCCACAAGTCATCAAAGGGCCAAGTTTGAAGAGCCCTGCTCTAGAGGCAGCAGAAAATTGCCTGTGGGTTCACACCCAGAACATGAAAAGGATGGTGTCACAATGACATAACCTTCAACCCACGGCTTCCCGAAGGAGCCGGTCCACAAATCCCAGTGTTGGCTTCTTGTGCATGTGTGTAACTAGTTCACAGGGCTCCACATCTAAATCCAGAAACAAGTCTTCCTCCGTTTTTAAGCTGTATAGCTGTCTAGATATGCGTGTATATGTATTTTTCAGGTCAAGGCAACTTTTTATTGTCTGATGTTCTGACATAACCACCTATGCAAAGAAGACATAACTTCTGGGTGAAGGAAATAAACTAACCTCTATGGGTATAAAAAACCCCGAACGGTTGTTAAAGAAGACGGAAATGATCAATCACGTTGTTTCCTTCAATTGCGCTGAAATGTACATCTGACCTTAACGCGCCCCCCCCCAGTTGCAACGCTGTTAAAGAGCCTCACTTTTTTGCACCCACCTCCCTTTTTTCAGAAACTGCACGCTAATGATCAATGTCTATTCTTTTCAAATGTGATTTGGAATAAATTCTCGTAAGGGATACCCAAATGCGGATACTTGAAATTTTAACACAAGACCAAAAACCAGAAGGGTGGCCTTGATCAAAGCCCTGCCCCTTTTCTAGATAAGAGGGCAGGGCCATGTTGTACGGTTCTGACTCCCATCTTGACTTTTTTTTTTTGCCATCCAGAAAATCCACCCTATGGATGTCCCTACCCAAGAATTCTGTATATTTCCTGAGTCAGTTTTTCTGGAACACTCCTCTGGGTTTGGCAGGCAATGGAGAACACAAAATCCTTACTTTTGGTTTTGGGGACATCCGTGACCAATCTGGATGATATTCCTGAGCCAGCATGGGGCAACTATGGACCCTTCATGACTTGTGGACTTCAACTCCCAGAATTCCTGAGGGGAAAGGGAGAGGTTTCCAAGCTGAGCCAGGCTGGCTCAGGAATTCTGGGAGTTGAAGTCCACCAGTCATAAAAGAGCCAAGGTTGCCTACCCCTGGCCTAGAGGAGCATATGAAAGCATAATTAATGTTAATTAATGTAGACTTTATTAGTTTAGAGCAGGGGTCTGCAATCTTGGCTCTTTGATGACTGGTGGACTTCAACTCCCAGAATTCCTGAGCCAGCCATGCTGAGGGGAAAGAGAGGTTTCCAAGCTGAGCCATGTTGGCTCAGGAATTCTGGGAGTTGAAGTCTGCCAGTCATGAAGGGGGCCATAGTTCCCTCATGCTGGCTCAGGAATTCTGGGAGTTGAAGTCTGCCAGTCATGAAGGGGGCCATAGTTCCCTCATGCTGGCTCAGGAATTCTGGGAGTTGAAGTCCACCAGTCATAAAAGAGCCAAGGTTGCCTACCCCTGGCCTAGAGGAGCATATGAAAGCATAATTAATGTTAATTAATGTAGACTTTATTAGTCTAGAGCAGGGGTAGGCAACCTTGGCTCTTTTATGACTGGTGGACTTCAACTCCCAGAATTCCTGAGCCAGCCATGCTGAGGGGAAAGAGAGGTTTCCAAGCTGAGCCATGTTGGCTCAGGAATTCTGGGAGTTGAAGTCCACCAGTCATAAAAGAGCCAAGGTGGCCTACCCCTGGCCTAGGGCGAACATTTCTGAATGCACAAACCAGCTCCAAAATGTGTATACGTTAACAACCATACTAATTTGTTGTTTCACATTGGAGGAATTTTTTTTTTAAAAAAAGAAGAAAGCGAAGGAAATAATTAATCAGGAATTGTTTAATATGCTCAGTTTCCAGTCAACCGTGCAGCATAAAAACTTGATGATTTATACTGAGTTGCTAATGAAGTCTGGTGTCAACGTTGGAAGCCAAAATGAAAGCATGTTAATAAGGAAAATCCCTTGCCCAAATGTTTTTACTTTCTTTTCGTGTAGTTACAATTTCTCTTTCAAAGCAAAGTTATACTTTCAAAGTGCTGTTCTTGTTTAAGAGCGGGCTTTGAAGCAAGCAGACGTCTACGGAGATCACGCTGAAGGCCGGACCGGGCCTTCTAAAGGCGGAAAAAGGGAATGCATTCCCAATTCCCAAGAAAAAAACGATCTGAAATATATCAGGGATAAAAACGTAGCCTCTTTTTTCTACTTATGTAGCCTCCCCCCCCCTGCTTTTCATTTACATGTAACGGTTCGCCTTAAAACTCAGCCGCTTCAAATACATTCAGACCAAGCGCGTCTGTGGCGACTTAAAAAAACTAATTAAGCGATAGCCCGCATCAACCTTTATAAAGTTTCCTCCAATGTTCTGCATAATCCAGGTGTGCTTTTTTTTTTTGACATTCGAAACTGGATGCAAGCATGACATCACCATCATCATCATAAAAACCCAGCTTTGCAAAAACAGCTCGTTTGTAATAGAAAAGAACGTCAAAAAGAGATCCGCGTTTTAAAATTTTCTTTCTAAAAGCACTTTGCGGCTTATCGATACTCAGGAGCTGACCGTTAAATAAATGAACATCGGTCTTAAATTCCGGGAAAAATTAAAAATAGTAAGAAACCAAGAAGGCGCCCACTTCAAAGCCACGGACGGGACTGCTTGGTCATCGTAGACGGGGATGGCTCTTTCGACTTAATCAGTCTTTTGGAGGCCGAAGGGCTCAGGGTCCCGTGTTTTGCTCCAATCCAACGATAGTAACAGTGATTGGTTGAAATCTGGGCCCTGTTCCCTTGAGGGTTGAAATACGGCATCATCACCGGGGGCAGAACAATCTCGACCGGCTTCAAAATCATGACGCGATCGTCGTTCTTGGGCTTTGCGGCGTTCCGCTGCTTCTCCAACACTCTTTGCAGAGTGGAGGTGGCGGAGGTGAGGTTATTCTTCGCCATTGTGGGCAGAGATGAATTGGAAAGAGGGTTATTGGCTTTCTTCAAGGCGACAGGCTCACTCGTTTGGCCCATCACCTGCGAGTTACTGGCAGCCACGCTCGGCACAGCAGAGCCGGTCTCCGTTCTTCCAGATTTCATCTCTCGTTCCAGGAACTCCTGAATCCGAGACTGCATGACGACCTCTTTGATCGGATTCTTGGACTGGGCGGCCCTGTGCTTCTTCTTCTTCTTCTCTTCTCTCTTGGACGGCTTTGCCAGATCGATCCCGTCCAGCAGGCCTTTGGCTGCGGCGCGGGCCAAAACGTCTTTCACTGACACGGATTCGGATGGATCTCGCTAAACCAAGCAAAGGACACAAATTAGCACAGCCGAACCCTACCAGGGAATTGCTGTCATAATACGGATTGTACCTTTGGGACAACTATGACCTGCATGAAGCATGATGTCTGTACAGATGTTTAGACATTTAGAGCAGGGGTCCCCAACCCCGGTACCGGGCCCCCAGCATGCCAGCAACTGGGCCGCACAAACAAGCAAAGCCCCATCCGCGAGATACAGGCAGCACATAAAACCACATACCCTCCGGTCTGCGGAAAAGCCTCTCTCCACGGAACTGGTCCCTGGTGCCCAAAAGGTTGGAGACCTCTGATTTAGAGTACAGAATTTACAATCTTTTCATTCCAGAAAGTGCAACCAGCTGCAATTAGGCTCTACAGGACACTGAGTAGCAATGGAAATTCTACGCCATAAATGAAGGCCTCACCTGTACTCAGAAAGGCCACAAGCCCCAGTTAACAAAATCCCCCCCCAAAAAAGATTCCTTTGAGTCTAGATTCGTTTGTCACATTCACCCCTTTAATTGGGAGTTCTCTTTTTTAACTGTTATAGCCTTAACTAAAGAAACATAAATTTACTCAAAGCCTCACAATTCCAATTGTTTCCATTTCGGCTGCAAATTACTGCTATTTGGAACCCAGGAACTGTTAACAGTAGTGCCCATTTTACTAAGTATTGTAGGACTAATTGTAGCCAGTTGCATTTTCTGGAATGAAAAGCTTGTTAATTCTGTATTCTAAATGTCTATATACAGACATCATGCTTCGTTCCCTTCACTCTCTCTCTCTCTCTCTCTCCTTCTATCTCTCCTCTCTTTCTCTCTCCTCTCTCCTTCTCTCTCTCCTCTCTCTCTCCTCTCCTTCTATCTGTCTCTCCTTCTATCTCTCCTTTCTCTCTCTCTCTCCTCTCTCTCTCCCCTCTCTCTCTCTGTCTCTCTCTCTCTCCTCTCCTTTCTCCTTTCTCCTCTCTCTGTCCTTCTCTCTCTCTCTCTCCTCTCCCCTCTCTCTCTCCTCTCTCTCTCTCTGTCCTCTCTCTCTCTCTCTCTCTCTCTCTCTCTCTCTCTCTCTCTCTCTCTCTCTCTCTCTCTCTGCAAATCATTATTCAGCAGTTAAAATACAAAACTCCAAAAAAGAAAAGAAAAAAAAATCACAGAAGCAAATAAACAAACCAAAGCAAAGAAGCGAAATGATGAAAAAGTGCATTAAAAAAAACCCCTTCTACCTATTAAGTATTTGGCCATTAATATAGTTAAGTAGAAGACAGGTTAATAATTCGTAAACAGAATTAGAACTTTGCAGGTGGGGAAAATTCTGGGGTCTGTTTCCCAAGGTGCGGGAAACGAACACTGTTATATATTTATCAGTGTTCAACTGGAGAGGCTATACTATATGTGAACGTTCCCCTTTCTTGTCAGCTGTGATGAAACTCATTTCGCTTTACCTCTCGGCTTAAGACAGCAATAAAGCAGCTGTTTGAAATATCGGAGGGCTCCAGGTGAAAGAAGTTCTGTTCAGACGTGTTGACTTCCAACTTAGAACACAAAGGAAGAACTGGCGGGCAAAGCCTGAAGCAGATACAAACACAGGATATTGAAGGCGTTACGTCAAATAAGCATGACTCAATTTACAGTCTCTTCTGTCATGTTCAAAAGCTGCACTAAGAAGCAACTGGGACTACGTTGTTTGGCCACTAAGCAAGCTGAAAACCAAAGGACCTTGTCCAGGGGTGGGCAACCTTGGCCCTTTCATGACTGGTGGACTTCAACTCCCAGAATTCCTGAGCCAGCTTGGAAACCTCTCCCTTTCCCCTCAGCGTGGCTGGCTCAGGAATTCTGGGAGTTGAAGTCCACCAGTCATGAAAGAGCCAAGGCTGCCTACCTCTGGCCTAGGCCTAGGCCGTTTTATGACTTGTGGACTTCAACTCCCAGAATTCCTGAGCCAGCCTGGCTCAGCTTGGAAACCTCCCTTTCCCCTCAGCATGGCTGGCTCAGGAATCCTGGGAGTTGAAGTCCACGAGTCATGAAAGAGCCAAGGTTGCCTATCCCTGACCTTGTCCCAAAGTTGCTTTGTTAGCAGGCAAATGGACTTCGGTTTTTTTTTCCCTTGAAGACGTTTCGCTTCTCATCCCAGAAGCTTCTTCAGCTCTGACTGAATGGTAGAGAACGGAAGGATTTGTATTCTTTGCAGTCATCTGGACGTTAGTGCTCCTTCTGAGAGTCACTGAGGCCTCTCGGAGGCTTACCTGTGCCCTCAAGTCACCTGAACAGTGCAAATGGATGTGGAACGGCTGAAAAGACTTGTAAGCAGGAGATAGGCGATGTCTGCAAGGAATATAAATCCTTCCATCCTCCACCATTCAGTCAGAACTGAAGAAGCTTCTTGGATGAGAAACGAAACCAAGGAAAAATAAAGCCCAGTTGCCTTTTGAAAGAAATACCTGGATGATGGAGAACCTTCACAAAGGACCTGGTCTCCCCGTACATATCCCATAATTCAGATATTCTTATTTGCTGAATTATATCAAACTACGTAGGTGGTACCGAGCCCATGCAACTGCAGATTTGGTTGCTTTCAGCCTGGAGTCCAAGAGCAGATAGGATGCCCTATGTCTGGCCATTATTAAATATAAATATAATTGTAGAGTTTTTTTGGGGGGTGGGTTTCAAACCCACACTCCACCTTGAAGAGTGAGCAAAATGAGATATCCTAAGGGTGGCTTAATAAAAGTCAACCGTCAACATTGGTAGCATTGAAGCATCACATTGGCATTGATGGAGAGGAGGGGGGGTTACAGAGAGGTCCTCGGCTTATGACCACATATATATATATATATAGAATAGAACTGGAAGGGACCTTGGAGGTCTTATAGTCCAGCCCCTGCAGGAGAACCTATACCAGTGGTGGCGAATCTATGGCACGCGTGCCAGAGGCGGCACTCAGAGCCCTCTCGGTGGGCACGCGCGCCGTCGCCCCAGCAGAGTCCGCCAGAGTAGCGAGCATGTGGCACTTGGGAAAGACAGGGCAGAAAGTGAGCAAGCGGCTTTGGCCCCCAGAGATGGCGAGGGACTGGCCCCCGCCACACTCACTCAGTGTGCCGTAACCACTGCAACCACGCCCACCCAGTGGGCCACCCCCCCACCCCCCGAGGGCACCACAAAGCTGATGCAGCCCTGGCACTTTGCGGTAAATAAGTGGGTTTGGGGTTGCCGTTTGGGCACCCGGTCTCTACAAGGTTCGCCATCACTGACCTGCGCCATCTCAGACAGGTGATTGTCTAGTCTCCAGAAGTTGTGGGTGCTTCATCACTGGAGGTTTTTAAGTGGAGACTGGACAGCCACCTGTCTCAGATGGTATCGGATCCCCTGCCTGAGCAGAGAAGAGCAACAAAGACGATCAGGGGACTGGAGGCTAAAGCACACAAGGAACGGCTGCTGGAATTGGGTACGTCTAGTCTAATGAAGAGAAGGACGAGGGGGGACATGAGAGCAGTCTTCCAGTATCTCAGGGGCTGCCCCAAAGAAGAGGGAGTCAAGCTATTCTCCAAAGCGCCTGCAGGCAGGACAAGAAGCAACGGATGGAAACTGATCAAGGAGAGAAGCAACCTGGAACTAAGGAGAAACTTCCTGACAGTGAGGACAATTAACCAGTGGAACCACCTGCCTCCAGAAGCTGTGAATGCTCCAACACTGGAAGTTTTTAAGAAGAGACTGGACAGCCATTTGTGCGAAATGGTATAGGGTTTCCTGCCTGAGCAGGGGGTTGGACTAGATGACCTCCAAGTATTATTATTATTATTATTATTATTATTATTATTATTATTATTATTATTATTATTTAGACTTATATGCTGCCCTTCTCCCCAGACTCAGGGCGGCTCACAACAGAATACAAGTACAAAGATATATAAATCATTTAAAATGATACAATATAAAACTATAAAACTATCCACTCATACAACATACAATCCCAATCAAAGGCCCAGGGGCAGAGCGCAGCTCACACGCCCCAGGCCTGTCTGCATAGATGTGTTTTTAAAAGTTTTATTATTATTACTACTACTACTACTACTACTACTACTACTACTACTACTACTATTATTATTATTATTATTATTATTATTACCTGCAGGATCCCTTCCGACTCGATTCCGATTCTGAAGGTGCAACCCTTCATTTGGGAACCCTTCAAACCGCCCCGGCGGACATACTTATTTTGTTTGTTTGTTTCTGGGAGAAAAGTAGCTGAAGCGAGTTGCTTACTTGTACGGCTGGGCCTTCGCTCCTTCCGCTCCAGACGCCAAGGCTTTGTTCACCACCGCTTCGTTTTCCTCCGGGTACACCGAGCAGGTGCAGTAGACCAGAGCTTGTACTTTAGCAACTGCCGGGATGCAAGTCAAGATTAGTCCAGGAAACCATCATTCAAAAAGCAAGCTTTTGGAGACCCTTCTTAAAAACTGGCGCAAGTGACACAAACTCGGAAGATCCTTGTCCGCTGGGGACCTTGGTGCTCTCCGAGCTTGGCGGTTCCCTTGCAGACGTTTTATTACCCAACTAGGCAACGTCATCAGTGCTGGAAGGAAGGATTGGGGAGAGGAAGAGGAGGAGGAGGATGGGAAAGGGAGGAGGAGGAGGAGGATGGGGTTCCTGGTGCTCTCCGAGCTTGGCGGTTCCCTTGCAGACGTTTTATTACCCAACTAGGCAATGTCATCAGTGCTGGAAGGAAGGATTGGGGAGAGGAAGAGGAGGAGGAGGATGGGAAAGGGAGGAGGAGGAGGAGGATGGGGTTCCTGGTGCTCTCCGAGCTTGGCGGTTCCCTCGCAGACGTTTTATTACCCAACTAAGTAGCATCATCGGTGCACGAAACGCTGCGATGACTGTGTATTTTGCTTTCCGTATTTGGGAAATGTTTGTTTTATTATATTTTGGGTTGAGTTGAACTCTTACGTTTCTTAAAGTTGCCACGGTTGGGAAACATGGATTTATTTACAGCTGGCAATTCAGAGTTGTGTCCCTCACACCCACAGTCTGCTAAGATCTCACACCGAAGGCTTAGAAGAAACAAAGCTTGCCTTTGCTAAGAGATCGAGAAGGAACTGGGTCACAGAAACTGGGAAGGGTGTGCGGTTATAGATAGGCAATTGTACCTGTTCTGGGACTGGGTTCATGGCAAATAAAACTCACACTGCATTGCGTGGGTCAGCTCTTTCAGCTGCTGTTGAGCAAGGGTGCTCAGCTTGTCTTCGGCGACCGACCCTTGAGAGAGGTCTCTGAGTAACTCTGCATCTAAAGAGGAAATGAAATAAAATGTCTACGCTGCAAGGGGACATTGGTGGTCAGAAAACGACAATTAACACTCTGCCTTCTCGTTTGAAAATTAACAGGAGCAGCTGGCCTCCAGAAATTGTGGGCGCTCCATCACTGGAGACTCTTAAGAAGAGGCTGGACAGTCACAGTTCTATTCTATTCTATTCTATTCTATTCTATTCTATTCTATTCTATATTCCAATATCTATTCTATATTCCAATATCTATTTTATTCTATATTCCAATATCTATTCTATTTTATTCTATTCTATTCTATTCTATATTCCAATATCTATTCTATATTCCAATATCTATTTTATTCTATATTCCAATATCTATTCTATATTCCAATATCTATTCTATTCTATTCTATTCTATATTCCAATATCTATTCTATATTCCAATATCTATTTTATTCTATATTCCAATATCTATTCTATATTCCAATATCTATTCTATTCTATTCTATTCTATTCTATTCTATTCTATATTCCAATATCTATTCTATATTCCAATATCTATTTTATTCTATATTCCAATATCTATTCTATATTCCAATATCTATTCTATTCTATTCTATTCTATTCTATTCTATTCTATTATATTCTATTCTATTCTATATTCCAATATCTATTCTATATTCCAATATCTATTTATTCTATATTCCAATATCTATTCTATATTCCAATATCTATTCTATTCTATATTCCAATATCTATTCTATTCTATTCTATTCTATTCCATTCCATTCCATTCCATTATTCTATTCTATTCCTATTCTATTCCTATTTTTATTCTGTAATTCTATTATATTGTATTCTATTCCTATTTCTATTCTGTAATTCTATTCTATTCTATATTCCAATATCTATCCTATCCTATCCTATCCTATCCTATCCTATCCTATCCTATCCTATCCTATTCTATTCTATTCTTCTATTCCATTCCATTCCATTCCATTATTCTATTCTATTCTATTCTATTCTATTCTATTCTATTCTATTCCATTCCATTCCATTATTCTATTCTATTCTATTCCTATTTCTATTCTGTAATTCTATTCTATTCTATTCTGTATTCCAATATCTATTCTATTCTATTCTTCTATTCCATTCCATTCCATTCCATTCCATTATTCTATTCTATTCTATTCTATTCTATTCTATTCCATTATTCTATTCTATTCTATTCCTATTTCTATTCTGTAATTCTATTCTATTCTATTCTGTATTCCAATATCTATTCTATTCTATATTCCAATATCTATTCTATTCTATTCTATTCTATTCTATTCTATTCTATTCTATTCTATTCCATTCCATTCCATTATTCTATTCTATTCTATTCTATTCCTATTCTATTCCTATTTCTATTCTGTAATTCTATTCTATTCTATTCTATATTCCAATATCTATTCTATTCTATATTCCAATATCTATTCTATTCTATTCTATTCTATTCTATTCTATTCTATTCTATTCTATTCTATTCTATTCTATTCTATTCTATTCTATTCTATTCTATTCTATTCTATTCTAAGCTAGCAAAGCCTACCAAACATAGTCTTATGTGGTGCTTCCCAAAGTCAGGCATGGTGCTTGAAGTTGGTTTATACATTCCAGAATGCACATGTTTTGGTTCTGCTGTCCCCTAATTATTATCAAACACCTCCAGTTGAGTGTGAGACCATGCCTTGAGTTTGGTTAACTTGGCCAAAATCCAACCACTGGTTTGCTGGAGAAGAAAACAGATGAGGAGGGAGGAGGAGAAAAAAAGGATGAGGAAGGAGAAGGAGAAGATAAGGGAGAGGAGGAGGAGATGAAGAAAGGAGAAGATCGATGAGGAGAGAGAGGAGCAGAAGGAGAAAATAAAGATAAAGAAGAAGGAAGAGGAGGAGAAGGAGACAATAGATACGGAGAAGGGGAAAGGAGGAGGGGAAGGGGAAGGGGAAGGAGGGCAAAGGGGATCTAGACAGTGGCCGGAAATGCCACAGAAAGAGAACAAGGCAGTCAAAACCCCTCCGGGAAGTTACCTTCATGCTCCTCCAAAATAAATTCGATGGGATTGCTGACCCCCAGGCCGGAACAGCGAGGCAGGAGCAGGACCACTTTCACTTTCTGCAGCTTGGCGCAAGCGGGCTCAACGTTGGCAAAGTCCTCGTGGAGCAGCTCGATATCTTGGGGAGGAGGAGGAGGAGGAGGAGGAGGAAAAAGAGAAGGAAGAGGAGGACACCCGTGGGACGGGATGGAAGGGGCGCTGCAGCAGAGACGATGCACCTCGGATCTCCTCTCCCTTCGTCCTAATCTATCTTCTCCCTCTAGTTCCTCATCCTTGCCTCCTCCTCCTCCTCCTCCTCCATCCTTATCTATTTCCTCCTTCTCCTCTTCCTTCTCCATCCTTATCTATCGTCTTCACCTCCTCCATCTTTATCTGTTTTTCCTTCTCCTCTTCCTTTTCCATCCTTATCTATCGTCTTCACCTCCTCCATCCTTATCTGTTTTCTCCTCTTCCTTCTCCATCCTTATCTATCGTCTTCACCTCCTTCATCCTTATCTGTTTTTCCTTCTCCTCTTCCTTCTCCATCCTTATCTATCGTCTTCACCTCCTCCATCCTTATCTGTTTTCTCCTCTTCCTTCTCCATCCTTATCTATCGTCTTCACCTCCTTCATCCTTATCTGTTTTTCCTTCTCCATCCTTATCTTCTCCTCCTCCTCCCTCACCTATTGTCTCCTTCTCCTTTTCCTTCTCCTCCTCCTCCTCTTCCCTCATCTTTATCTTCTCTTCTCCTCTCATCCTAATCTATCTTCTCCCTCTACTTCCTCATCCTTGTCTCCTCCTCCTCCATCCTTATCTATTTTCTCCTTCTCCTCTTCCTTCTCCATCCTTATCTATTGTCTTCACCTCCTCCATCCTTATCTGTTTTCTCCTTCTCCTCTTCGTTCTCCATCCTTATCTATTGTCTTCACCTCCTTCATCCTTATCTGTTTTCTCCTTCTCCTCTTCGTTCTCCATCCTTATCTATTGTCTTCACCTCCTTCATCCTTATCTATTTTCTCCTTCTCCTCTTCCTTCTCCATCCTTCTCTATCTTCTCCTGCTCCCTCATCCTTACCTATTGTCTTTTTCTTCTCCTTCTCTTCCCTCTTTCTTCATCTTCACCGTCTCCTTCTCCTCTCTCCTCCTAATCTATCTTCTCCCTCTTCTCCCTCATCCTTGTCTCCTCCTCCTCCTCCTCCTCCATCCTTAGACGATGCCACTGATCTTGAACTTACTTTTACACTCCATGTGTGCAAAGAGATCCTTCAGTTCAGCTTCTCTGGCCGCAGACTTCACTCCGCACACGAACACCCGGGAAGTGTCCTGATTGGTCAGTACCGACATGTGGGCCACAGTGAGCCAGGAGCCCATTTGGGCAATTAAAATGTCATCGTCCATATTCAGCAGGGCTTTCACCGAATGTACCGCCAGACTCCGGGAGTTATCCTAAGAACATAAGAAGAGCCATGCTGAATCAGGCCAAAGCCCATCGAGTCCAGCCTTCTGTGTCACACAGTGGCCCACCAATTGTACATGGGGATCTTGAGCAGAAAGAGAAGGCAAAACCCTCCCTTTCCCTTGACCCCCCAACAAATGGTACCCAAGGGAATCCTGCCTGCCTCAACCAACATAGAGGCGGCACATGGACATCCATTTTAATAACCACCGATACACTTGGCATCCATGAATCTATCTAGCCCTGCCTTGAAGCTATCCAGGCTGACAGCTGTCACGACCCCTTCAGGAAGTGAATTCCATAAATCAATGACCCTCTGGGTGAAGAAATATTTCCCTTTATTTGTCCTCACTTTCTTAGCTATGAGCTTTAGGGAGTGCCCCCTTGTCCTGGTATTGTGTGATAGAGAAAAGAAACACCAACGTGGGAATTACTCAGCTGGCCAACCGCAGGCCTTGCCATGGGACAGGCCTTGTAGGTGGGGTGATCTGACCAAGTCAAAACAATGCTTTGGCTGAGAGCAACAGCGCTTAGACTTACATACCGCTCCACAGTGCTTTACAGCCCTCTCTAAGAGGTTTACAGAGTCCGCCTCTTGCCCCCCCCCAAACAATCTGGGTCCTCATTTTACCAATCTAGGGAGGAGGGAAGGCTGAACCAATCTTGAGCAGGTGAGAATCGAACTACTGACAGTCAGCAGAATTAGCCTGCAATGCTGCATCCTAACCATGGAAAGGAAGGGAAGGAAGAATGGAAGTAGAGGGAGGGAGGGAAGGAAGGAAGGAAATCAGAGGAAGGGAGGGACGGAGGGAGGGAAGGAGCAATAGCACAAGGGTTATATACTGCTGCACAGTGCTTTACAGTCCTTTCTAAGCGATTTACAGAGTCAGCCTCTTCCTCCTCAACAATCTGGGTCCTCATTTTACCGGCCTTGGAAGGATGGAAAGGCTGAGTCAATCTTTAAGCCAGTCAGGATTGAACTGCTAGTGGTGGGCAGAGTTAGCCTGCAATACTCCATTGTATCCACTGCGCCACTCTGGCTCTTACTTTGAGGCACCCATTCCTTCTGTTTTTGCAATGTAGATCAGGGATCCCCAACCTATGGGCCACAGCCCACTACCAGGCCGTGGCCTACTGGCCACTGGGCCACGGGATAGGTTGGCCAGTGCGCACAACCACCCTCACTCACGCTAGCATGCACGTTTGCGCATGGACATGGGGTTAGCAGCAGTAGTGGCTAATGCCTGCACAGATGCACAAATGGAGCCACTAGCGCCGTGCAGGCTGTGTCGCCCCTTTGCGCATGCACGTGGGTGCTAGCCACAGTGGCGGCTAGTGCATGCATGCATGTACAAATGGGGCCGTGAGCACTGCTAGCAACGGCGATGGCTAGTGTATGCGTTCATGCACAAGTGGATCTGCTAGCCCCGTGTGGGTGCACACGGCCCCTTTCACGCACGGTCCCATTCATGCATGCGCACGCACACACAAATTTCCTTTCCCTCCTGGCCACCAGCCTGAAAAGGCTGGTGACCTCTGATGTAGAAGGCCTGTCACCGGTTTTTGCACTACCCGTACCCATTTGCAAGTGAAGGAGCTGCACAAAATACAAGCCAAGCTAGTTGCTCTACATTGGGGGTGTTCAGTCTTGGCAACTTGAAAACTTATTTATTTTATTTATTTATTTGTTCAGATTTGTATGCCGCCCTTCTCCTAGGACCCAGGGCGGCTTACAACAACAATACAACTAAAATTTAAAAATTAGTCACATTCATACAGCATGCAAACACAATCAACTCACAATCATACGCCCCAAGCCTGTCGGCATAAATGGGTCTTCAACCGTTTCCGAAAAGCTAGGAGGGAGGAAGCAGTATGAACCTCTGAGGGAATCTGGTTCCAGAGGGCTGGGGCAGCAACGGAGAAGGCCCTTGCCCTAGGTCCCGCTAGACGACACTGTCTAACAGACGGGACCCGTAGGAGGCCAACCCTATGTGCCCTAACCGGTCGCTGGGATTCATGAGGCAGAAGACGGTCCCGCAAGTATCCTGGTCCATTGCCAGGAAGGGCTTTATAGGTCATAACCAACACTTTGAATTGTGTTCGGAGACCAATAGGTAGCCAGTGCAGCTCACGGAGAGCTGGAGTGATATGAGCATGTCTTGGGAGACCCAAGACGGCTCGCGCGGCCGCATTCTGGACTACTTGCAGTCTCCGGACAGTCTTCAAAGGTTGCCCCATGGCAAAGACTTGTGGACTTCAGCTCCCCAAAATCCCCCCGCCCCCAAAGCCAGCAAGGTCTCAAAGCCGTCAAGGGTGGTCATCCCTGCTCTACCGATTTTGGCCGACCATCACCCTGGAAGGATTCAAACACTCCTTCGAGTAAAGGGCAAACTCTTCCACTTACTTGCAACAGCAGTTTGTGATCGGTATACAGTTCCGAGATCAGGAGTTTGTCTTTAAGAGAAGACGGGAAAATGAGCCCATCCTCACAGTGCTTATCTGGGCAATAGGTGTAACCATCAAAATCCGAAATGGACTTTACTTTCGTGAAGCCTTCCTTCTGTAAGAAGCTATGGACTTCTTCAAGACTGTAGGATAAAGCACAGCTTATTAACACAGCACACTTACGGAAGCGAAAGAGATTTTTTGTTAAAAAAAATCGCCTTTAGGTTTGAACGTATAGAGGACATCTTGATTTCAGAAAAGAGCCAGCATCATTATGCTCCACTCAGTATCAAGGATGCAGCTGTAGAGGTGGTCAACAGTATGAAGTATCTGGGGGTGCAGATAACGAACACGCTGAATTGGTCTGTCCACACGTCATCCTTAGTGACGCGTGCAAAACAGTGTCTGCATTTCCTGCATCGGATGAGGAGGGCGCCTCTCTTTCCTTCTGTCCTGGCCACTTTTTACAGAGGCAGGATGGAGAGTGTCTTAAGAAACTGCATCACTGTCTGGTTTGGTGGCAACGGCGCCCCAGATAGAAAGTCCATACAGAGAGTGGTGAGGACAGCGAGAAGCTCATAGGAAGCTCGCTCCCTAGTATTCGGGATGCTTATAAGCGCTCCGATGTGCTTAGAGCTCAAAGCATTATTAGAGACCCCGCACGCCCACTTTACACTCTGTTCCTGTTGCTCAGAGAGCACAATACACCAAGCTCAGAGAGCACAATACACCCTGTTTATGAATAAATTTGTATGACATTTATTACTGTCCTTGTACTTTTCTTATTTAGGTCTTAGTTTTATATCCCACCTTCTCGCCAGCAATTCAAGGTGGCTTACCCCTTTTGCCAGTTTATCTCAACCACCGCCTGGTGAGCTAGGCTGGTCTGGTTTTTCTGGACCCAAGCTACTCAGCCAGCTCCAAGGAAACGGCCATTAAATTCAAAGGATTAGACTAAAGCAGGGCACTCCAAAATTGGCAACTGTCAATGCTGCTAACATTGGATGTTTTTGCTTTGACAACAGATGGAGGTGTAGCCATTTTCTTCTTTGGGCTTATAGCAGGGGTTCTCAACCTTGGCAACTTTAAGACTTGTGGACTTCAACTCCCAGAATTCTGGGAGTTGAAGTCCACAAGTCTTAAAGTTGCCAAGGTTGAGAACCGCTGGCTTATAGAGTTAGATGATGCTGGGGAGCGGGGGAATGTACATGAGAATTCAGCTAGACATAACAATACTGAACCTAGCATGAGAACCAAGATTGTTGAAATAAGAGATGATAAAGAATTGGCGGCCTGGAGAGCTGGAGGGGAAGCCCGTGCTTCAAGCTAATTGGGGAATGTGATTTATGACTGTTAATTGGAGGAGGGAGTTGTGCTTTGATACTAGGTGCTCAAGGGGGGGGGGAATTCAGTTTTTGTTTTCGATTATGTAAGTGCCGACACTATGCTACTCAAATAAAGATTCTTTAAGATAAACAATGCCTCGAAGTTCTTTTGAAGAGTTCAATCTGTCGGAACCATGACCGTAACTTTGAAGACTTGTGGACTTCTGCTCCCAGAATTCCCCAGCCAGCTAGGCTACATCCACAAGTCTTAAAGTTGCAAAGTGTGGAGGGCCCCTGTGCTAAACTTCGGAGCGTTCTCTGGAAGGATGCAGTTAATTTGATCACCAGTGCATTTAAATCTAAGAGTCACGGTCACCAAACGTTGAAAAAAAATTCGCACAGGAAAATGGTGGGCAAAAGACAAAAAGGAAGGAAAGAAAGAAAAAACCAAAAAGTCAGTAGACCTCACCTGATTTTCAAGGTGTTCACCCAGGCATACAGCGGCAGGTTGGAAGCCCTCTGCTCTTGTCTCCGAATTGTTTCTGGCAGGATATGCTCAATGGTTAGAGCATCGTGCTTGATTCGGCATCGGGCTAGCGCGGCGGCGAGTTTGGTCTTAAAACTAGAGATTCCGAAAGGAAGAACATTGGAGGCTCAGAATTCATCCTTAGGGGAACGGGAATGGCAGCCCGCTCAAAAATCAGCATCAAAATTAGGGCGAAGAATTCGGTCGCCAGGAAATAATGGACATTTTTGTCAAGACACAGGCTGCAGTTGATCATGTCAATCCGAGCCGTGATTTTTTTTTTTTAAATTATGGACCGTTGGCCAAAGCACAATTGAGAAGAGAATATTTGTAGCTCAGGGTTGAACTGTGGGGTCCTTGGTGCTCTCTGAGCTTGGCGGTTTGCTTGTGGAAATTTCATGACCCAACTAGGGAACATCATCAGTGCTAGGAGGAGGGAGGAGGACGAGGAGGAGGAGGAGGAGGAGGAGGAGTGGGGGAAGAGGAGGAGGAAGAAGTAGAAAAGGAGTTGGAGAAAGAAGGAGAAGAAGGAGGAAGAGGAAGAAAGAAAAGGAGGTGAAGGAAGGGTGAGGAGGAGGAGAAAAAAGGAGAAAGGAGGAGGAGAAGAAGAGGAGGAGGAGGAGGAAGTAGAGAAAGAGTTGGAGAAAGAAGGAGGAAGGGGAGGAGAAGGAAGGGCGAGGAGGTGGAGAAAAAAGGAGAAAGGAGGAGGAGAAAGAAGAAGAAGAAGAAGAAGAAGAAGAAGAAGAAGAAGAAGAAGAAGAAGAAGAAGAAGAAGAAGAAGAAGAAGAAGAAGAAGAAGAAGAAGAAGAAGAAGAAGAAGAGGAGGAGGAGGAGGAGGAGGAGGAGGAAGGAGAAGGAGAAGAAGTGGAGGAGGAGGAGAAGGAGGAGAAGAAGAAGAAGGAGGAGGAGAAGAAGAAGAAGAAGAAGAAGAAGAAGAAGAAGAAGAAGAAGAAGAAGAAGAAGAAGAAGAAGAAGAAGAAGAAGAAGAAGAAGAAGAAGAAGAAGAAGAAGAAGAAGAAGAAGAAGAAGAAGAAGAAGAAGAAGAAGAAGAAGAAGAAGAAGAAGAAGAAGAAGAAGAAGAAGAAGAAGAAGAAGAAGAAGAAGAAGAAGAAGAAGAACAACCTCAAACTCCACTCCCTTCTACCACTGAAGAATTACCTAGCTGGGCAACGGACACAGAGCAAGTCTTTACATTTTCCTTATTAAACTGCTCTATCAGTTGTGTCACCTGCACAACACATCCCAAAAAAACGGTCAGGCCTTGGATTAAAGAATAATAGGATTCCAGCCTCTCTTTTTTTTTGTGCCCAGTTGGAAACAAAATTAACTTTTCACTATCGGCCCTCCGCAGAGAAGCCGTGTGCTTTCAGGAGGTCTACCTGCATAGATAACGCTCCACTTCTTGAACTTCTGCTATGCTTTCTTCATCCTCGGGAACCGAGCGAGCTTCAAACTTCCGGTCCTGAAGGTCGTAGAGCATCACCACCACTAAGCTGGTCAGGTCATCTGACTGCAAGAGGACCACAGTCGCACATCAAGACCAAAAAAAACCCCATCACTATCGATAGTCCTGGACTGAACCACCGTCCATTTAGTGACCGCCTGAAAGTTACAACAGTACTGAGCAAAAGTGACCTGGGACCGTTTTTCGCACTCAGGATCACTTCAGCATCCCTGTGGTCACGTGATCAGAATCCAGAGGCTTGGCAACTGAATCATATTTTCTCTAGACTAGCCATTACCCAGTTCCTACAACCCGTCAACGCTGCTAACATCGGATGTTTTTGCGTTGACAACAGACGGAAATGTAGCCATCTTTTATCTTTTGCTTTTAGAGTTAGATCAGTGATGGTGAACCTTTTAGAGATCGAGTGCCCAAACTGCAACCCAAAACCCACTTATGCATCGTCGGGTGCCGGGTGGATGTGGCCCATGGGCTGGGAGTGGCCAAGTGGGGTGTGTGTGGCCCATTGGCTGGATGTGGCTACGGTGGTAACGGCAGACTGGGTGGGACTAAAAAGTTCAATCAATCAATCCCAACTTTGCAAGATCTTTTTTTTCCCCACAAGAGGTTGAAATTAACTGATTGATTGAACCTTTTTTTTTTTCTACATGGCGGCGGAGGCCTAAAGCGAAAAGGTTTTATAAAACTCAGCTGAAGGCCTAGGACTGGGGCGACGGTGCACCGCCACTGAGTTTGATGATGCTGGGAGGGGGGATGTGAACGAGAGTCCAGCTAGACATAACAACACTAAACCTAGCGTGAGAATCAAGGTTATTGAGCCCAGAGCTGATAAGGAAATGGCAGGCTGGAGAGCTGGAGGGGAAGCCCACATTTCAAGCTAATTGAGGAACGTGATTTATGACTGTTAATTGGAGGAGAGAATTGTACTTTGATACTATGGGCCCAGGAGAGGGGAATTCAGTTTTTGGCTTTGATTATGCAGTGACAATGTTATGCTACTCAAAATAAAGATTCTTTAAGGTAAACAATGCCTCAAAATTCTTTTGAAAAGTTTCAACTGTCAGAACCATGACACAACCCACCTTCGTGTGTTTTAGTCTCCAGGCCTTTAATCATCTTAGTTTGCCCTTCTTTGCACTTTCCCCCCAAAATCCCAGCATCTTTTTTGTAACGTGGTGAGCAAAACTGGATGCAGCATATTCCAAGCGTGGCCTTACTAAGGCTTTATAAAGCGGTACTAATACTTCGTGTGATTTTGATTCTATGCTTCTGTTCATACAAATTGAGGATTGTATTAGCTCTTTTTGCATAAGCATCTATATATATTTTTCTTGTAAATTTTTATTGATTTTCTAATATTACATTTAAATATTGGAAAGCATCGTGGCGGCTGGGTGCAATAATTCTATTACACACAGATATCATTAGTACGGATCTCAAATTGTTACAATCCCCATTCCGTCTCTTTCTCCCTTAATATCTACTGTCTCCTATTTTAACTAATACAATTCTTGTTCTGTCAATCAAATAGAAAGTAACTTTCTAGCATTTATCAATACTTTTTTTGTTAACATATATCTTAGTGGTTTTAACTTTCAGTCTTTAGACCAGGGGTTCTCAACCTTGGCAACTTTAAGACTTGTGGACTTCAACTCCCAGAATTCCTCAGCCAGCTTTGCTGGCTGAGGAATTCTGGGAGTTGAAATCCACAAGTCTTAAAGTTGCCAAGGTTGAGAACCCCTGCTTTAGACAATCAACGGCCTGATCCATTTTTCTCAGTTTTAATTTTCCATTAATATTTAAATTTAACATTCAATAATGATCATTTCCACGCTTTAGATGACCCCAATTCCTTGATCACCATTCCTCCCAAGGTCTAGTATTCAGGATGCACATCTTATCTATATAAGTTCTCGCCATCTACATCAACAAGTTAATAATGCAACAATAGTATTCTTATTTTCTAATAATTTTCCAATAAGCGTATATTTTTAAAATCGTGTATTTTTAAGCCCTCCCTCCCAGTATTCTTTTAGAGAGTCATTAGAAATGAGAAGACGCTTGCTCCTGGGGAGGAAAGCTATGGCCAATCTAGACAGCATACTAAAAAGCAGAGATGTCACCCTGCCAACAAAAGTACGTATAGACAAGGCCATGGTTTCCCCAGTTGCAATGTACGACTGTGAAAGTTGGACCATAAGAAAGGCCGAGCGCCAAAGAATGGAGGTCTTTGAACTCTGGTGCTGGAGAAGACTCCTGCGGGTCCCCTGGACTGCAAGGCGATCCAACCGGTCAGTCCTAGAGGAGATCAACCCCGAGTGCTCTTTAGAAGGCCAGATCCTGAAGTGGAAACTCAAGTCCTTTGGCCACCTAATGAGAAGGAAGGACTCCCTGGAGAAGAGCCTGATGCTGGGAAAGATGGAGGGCAAGAGAAGAAGGGGACGACAGAGAATGAGGTGGCTGGATGGAGTCCCTGAAACAGGAGGTGTGAGCTTAGATGGACTCCAGAAGATGGCAGAGGACAGGAAGGCCTGGAGGAACGTGGTCCATGGGGTCGCGATGGGTCAGACACGACTTTGCAACTAACAACAACAATCTACTCACTATTGACTGCAGTGGGTAAACGCCGCTGTCTATCAACATATATTCCAGCACATCTTGATCTGCAAGGAGAGGGGGGGGGAAAGATAAGGAGAAGGCATTGCAAATGATCACAAAGTGATCTTGAAGGGATCGGATGCATTTCAAAAATGTCTTATGGCCTGAAAACAGATACAGCTAGTCCTCTACTTACGACGACGGTTCATCCCAAAATTTCTGCTGCGAAGCAAGGCGGTTGAATTTTGCCCCATTGTACGACCTCTCTTGCCACAGTTGTTTAATGAATCACTACCGCTGTTAAAATTAGTAGCACGGCGGTGAATTGAATCCGGCTTCCCACTGGACTTGATCAGAAAGGGATCACATGATCCAGGGACACTGCAACCGTCGTAAGTACACGTCGGTTGCCAAGCGTCTTGAATTCTGGTCACGTGACCAGCGGATGCTGCAATGGTCGTGTAAGTGTGAAAAATGGTCATAAAAGTCACCTTTTTTTCAGTGCCGTTGTAAAGTTGGAGCGGTCGCTAAACCCAACTGTTGTAAGTTGAGGACTTGGCTGTATTCGGATTCTTAACCCTATTGGATCGTTCAGAAAGGTTGCTTTTTATTTCTACGCTCGGCTAATCCTGACACAAAGTTGCCGCTAACGAGCAGAAGCAACGCTTGCTAAAGGTCTGATTGGACAGGAGGAGAATAATACGGGATTTTATTTTGGATATATATATATATTTTTTTTTGCTACCAGTTAAGGCCTGCGAGCTCTTCTACATTTGCTTGTAATTATTCACCTTATTTAGAGTACAAGGGAATTTTTTTTCCCCCACCATCACCAAGCACGCCCAGCTTACAGCCCTAAGATCTCCTGGTAGTCTCCCATCCAATCCTAACCAACTCTAACCCTACATTGTGTTTCCGAGGTCAGCCAAGCTTAGCAAGGTGCCACCAGATGCTATCACATATGATGCCTTATTAGGACGTTATTATTTCCTGCCTCTTAAAGATGTGAGTCAACTGTACAGGGCCAAATCAGAATGAACCGAACAACAGTGTTGAGAGGGACCTTGGAGGTCATCTAGTCCAACCCCCTGCTCAAGCAGGAGATCCTACACCTTTCCCGACAAATGGCTATCCAGTCTTTTCTTGAAAACCTCCAATGATGGAGCACTCATAACTTCTGGAGGCAGGTTGTTCCACTGATTAATTGTTCTCACGGTCAGGAAGTTTCTCCTTAGTTCTAGGTTGCTTCTCTCCTTGATGAGTTTCCAGCCGTTGCTTCTTGTCCTGCCTTCAGGTGCTTTGGAGAATAGATTGACTCCCTCTTCTTTGGGGCAGCCCCTGAGATATTGGAACACTGCTCTCATGTCATTCCTAATGAGGAGCTAACTCATCTTAGAGGCTGTATCTGTTCTACAAACCTTTTCAAGATGTATTCCACACAGAATCATAGAGTTGGAAAAATCTTAGAGGTCATCTAGTCCAACCCCCTGCTCAGGCAGGAGACCCTATGCCACTTCAGACAAAGGGCTGTCCAATCTCTTCTTAAAAACTTCCAGTATTGGAGCATTCCCAGCTTCTGGATTAACTGTTCTCACTGTCAGGAAGTTTCTCCTTGGTTCTCAGTTGCTTCTCTCCTTGATTGGTTTCCATCCGTTGCTTCTTGTCCTGCCTTCAGGCGCTTTGGAGAACAGCTTGACTCCCTCTTCTTTGGGGCAGCCCGAGATACTGGAAGACTACTATCCTGTCCCCCCTCGTCCTTCTCTTCGTTAAACTAGACATACCCAATTCCAGCAACCGTTCCTTATATGCTTTAGCCTCCAGTCCCCTAATCATCTTTGTTGCTCTTCTCTGAACTCTTTCCAGAGTCTCAACATCTTTTTTATAGCATGGCGACCAAAACTGGATGCAGGATTCCAAGTGTGAAGGCAGGAATCACAGTTCCTTAAGCTCCACTTCTGATGTCAGGACGGGTTATATGTTAAAATCCTGTTCTTTTGCTGCCCACTTAATTGTTAGGTTACATTCAATCTCGCCCATGGAGGTGATGGATTACTGCAAGAAAACAATAAATTCTCCCCTCGCATAGGTGGCCCAATGTTCGCCCGTTTCCATGGACTCAGACTGGGTTCCTGTGTTTGGGCACACCGATTCAGACATAGCTGTCTCTGTTTTCCAGGTTGCCAAGGGTAACTCTCTCACCAGCCCACCTTTGCTAATGATTGACCTTTCCAGGATAAAGAGAAATTGACTTTGGGGGTGGATGGGAAAATGTTCGTAGAGTCTTCCGTAAAGCTTAAAAAAATTGAAGTGCTGGGAGATTCAAGGATGTTATGTTGGCACGGATTGATGCCAGTTCTTCTCCTTTTGGGAGGGTAATGTACGTTTTAATGGATGCATTTTGCAGTTTTTAAAATGATTTTATTCGAGCTGTACTGTCGGAAAGATGGGTGACTATTAAATATTTAAAATAAACTAGATCAGGGATCCCCAATATATGGGCCGCGGCCCATTATCGGGCTGTCCGGGACAGGCTGGCCAGTGCGAACACTCACCCCCACAAGCGCTAGCGCCCACGGACCCGTTTGCGCAGGCGCGTGGGGCTAGCGGTGACGACTAGCACCTGCACACATGCACAAACGGAGCCACTAGCACTCTGTGCGCATGGGTGCTAACAGCAGTGGCGACTCGTGCATGCACACATGCGCAAATTGAGCCACTAGCACTCTGCGGGTTGCACAGCCCATTTGTGCATGCATGTGGGTGCTACCAGTGGCAGCTAGCGCATGCACAAATGGGGCCGCTCGCCCCGTGTGGGTGCACACAGCCCCATTCGAGCATGGCCCCGTTTGTGCATGTGCATGCGCAGACAAATTTCCCAGCTGCTCCCTTTCCCTCCGGGCCACCAGCATGAAAAGGTTGGTGACCCTCTGAACTAGATAGGCCTGGACTTAGTGACTGTTTGAAGCTACAATGGCACTGAAAAAAGTGACATGACTATTCTATTCTATTCTGTTCTGTTCTGTTCTGTTCTGTTCTGTTCTGTTCTATTCTACTCTACTCTACTCTACTCTATTCTATTCTATTCCCATTCTATTCTATTCTTATTCCCATTCTTATTCCCATTCTATTCTATTCTATTCCCATTCTATTCCTATTCCATTCCATTCCATTCTATTTTCTATTTTCTATTTTCTATTCTATTCTATTCCACTCCACTCCAATTCTCTATTCTATTCTATTCTATTCTATTCTATTCTATTCTATTCTATTCTATTCTATTCTATTCTATTCTATTCTATTCTATTCTATTCTTATTCCCATTCTATTCTATTCTTATTCCCATTCTATTGTTATTCCCATTCTATTCTATTCTATTCTATTCCCATTCTATTCCTATTCCATTCCATTCCATTCTATTTTCTATTCTATTCTATTCTATTTTATTCTATTCTATTCTATTCTATTCTATTCTATTCCACTCCATTCCAATTCTCTATTGTATTCTATTTCATTCAATTCTTATTCCCTCTATTCTAGTTCCCATTCTATTCTTATTCTCATTCTATTTCATTCCATTCTATTTTCTATTCTATTCTATTACACTCCACTCCACTCCATTCCAATTCTCTATTCTATTCTATTCTATTCTATTCTATTCTATTCTATTCTATTCTATTCTATTCCATTCTTATTTATGATTACTGTATTTTTTTAACCCTAATTCACAACATTCTGCGTTCTTCATAACAGTATAATTTAATTGCAGACATTGCACATTGCCTAAAACACTTTTGTTACAATACAACCTCAATACAATATCTGAAAGATTCGCGGGGGCTGCCAGCGCCACGCACAGAGCTTTGAAGGCAGAGGTATACATTGGAGGTGGCTTCGGGGCCCGTAGAGACGCGTCCCCCTACTTACATTTCAGAGCGCTGAACGCCAGCTCGTAGGACAAACGCTGGAATTCCTCGTCTTTGAAATCCGGAAGGGATGGCAACGGCCCGGTTCCGTATTTCACCAGGATTTTATCGTGAGGTTTTTCGTGACGGACGCTTTGAAAAATGTGGGCGGCGCTGAGGTACAGAGGGTCCCGGTGCCCGCTCTTCACCACGGCGTCCGTCGAGTTCAGGTCGGAAGGCAGTATTTCGTCGGAAAATATGGTTTCGTGCATGCCAGAAAGCTCGTGCGCTAGAGTGTGGTTGGGAGACCCCAAGCTGCTCCTTAGGATTGGCATCTCGCACTGATGGGTCTCGACGTTGCAAGCGGTAAAATCAGAATCTTAAAAAGGCCCTGTGGAATTACAGAGGAGGCCAAATAGGCATCACGGGAAACATCTGGCAGAAATTCACTTTGGGCCTTTTCTTACGCGGGACCCCACAGGAGTTTGTCCTGGCAGTTAACACAGGGAGGTCGCGGGATTCCATATCATACAAGGCACGTACAAAAAGAGGAGAAGGTCAACGAAGATGAGGCAGGCCCAGAAGAGGATGGAGAAACAACATCGCACTACAACAACATCAGTGAACCCCAGAAGAGCTAAAGCCAGAACTTTGTATCTCCCTCAATACCCTAAGACAGCGGTTCTCAACCTGTGGGTCGTGACCCCATTTGGGGTCGAACGACCATTTCACGGGGGTCGCCAAACACCGCAGTCCGCCATTTTTTTTTGGTCGGCCATTTTTTTTTTGGTCGGCCATTTTTTCCCCTTTGCGATGCGGGCCGTCGCGCCGCGCATGCGCGATGCGGGCCCGCCATTTTTTTTTTAGTCGGCCTTTTTTTTTTTTTGGTCGGCCATTTTTTTGGGGGGTCGGCCATTTTTTCCCCCTTTGCGATGCGGGCCGTCACACCGCGCATGCGTGATGCGGGCCCGCCATTTTTTTTAAATTTTGGTTGGCCATTTTTTCCCCCTTTGCGATGCACCCCGTCACGTCGCGCCGCGCATGCGCGATGCGCCCCGTCGCGCCGTGCATGCGCAATGCGCCCCGTCGCGCCGCGCATGCGCGATGCGGGCTGGGGTTGAGCCCTGGAAAAGGTTGAGAACCACTGCCCTAAGAGGTAAAAGACAAGGAAGGGGATTCTGGGATTCTTAGTGCTCTCTGAACTTGGTGGGTTTCTTGCAGATGTTTCATGAGCCAACTAGGCAACATCATCAGTGCTAGAAGGGAGCGGGGTGTGCAGATAAGAGGAGGAGGACGACGACGACTGTGGCTCCCTAGTGCTCTCTGAACTTGTTTTCTTGCAGACATTTCATGACCCAACTAGGGAGCATCATCAGTGCTAGAAGGAAGTGGGGTTGGTGGAGAGGAGGAGGAGGAGGAGGACTGTGGGGTCCTTAGTGCTCTCTGAACTTGTTTTCTCACAGACATTTCAGGACCCAACTAGGGAGCATCATCAGTGCTTGAAGGGAGTGGGGTGTGCAGAGAAGAGGAGGACGACGAGGTTGTTAACCCAGGGAGACTAGACAGCAAAAGTTAATATATCTATTCATTAATGCTGTACTAACTACAGTTTCCAGAATCCCACCCAATTGTCTCTCCTATAGACCTGATGCATTTTGTCCCGGCCTTCCTCCGGTCAGCTGGAAGAGCAAACAAGAGCGCCTGGCACCCTCAACGGCAGAAAGAACGAGGAACTGACCGCAACACATGTGCCAAGAACGCTATAAAAGGCAGAGAGCCAGTACTGAATTCACCTAGAGCTGTGGTGATGAACCCACGGCACGGGTGCCAGAGGCGGCACTCAGAGCCCTCTCTGTGGGCACGCGCGCCGTCGCCCCAGTCCTAGGCCTTCAGCTGGGTTTTATAAAACCTTTTCGCTTTAGGCCTCCGCCGCCATGTGCAAAAAAAAAAAAAAAAGGTTCAATCCATCAGTCAATTTCAACTTCTCGCGGGAAAAAAAAGATCTCGCAAAGTTGGAATTGACTGATTGAATTTTTTTTTAGTCCCACCCAGTCTTGCCGTTACCACCGTGGCCACGCCCACCCCATGGGCCACGCCCACCTGGCACCCGACAATACATAAGTGGCTTTTGGGATGCAGTTTGGGCACTCGGTCTCTAAAAGTTTCGCCATCACTGATCTAGGGCCATGCTAATATACAGGCCCCCGAAGAAATTGTTCCAATGGAGCAAAGAAAATCAAGCTTAAAAAAAAAAAAATTAAATTTAAAAAAATCCATACGGGTATCCTTTTTCAAATCAGTGCTTTAAGGGTGGAGGTCTGTTCTGAGGGCTTGTGGGTTGGTTTCCGAACGTTTTGTTACCAGGGGGTTTAGGGGGTATAGGTATTCTTCTGTCGATAAGGGCAAAATGGGATTATAAGAACAAATCTTCGCCCTCGTCCTACACCCAAGCTACAGATAGTAATAATATAATAATAACATAGAGTTGGAAGGGACCTTGGAGGTCATCTACTCCAACCCCCTGCTCAGGCAGGAGACCCTATACCATTTCAGACAAATGGCTGTCTAGTCTCTTCTTTAAAACTTCCAGCGTTGGAGCATTCATTGCTTCTGGAGGCAGGTTGTTCCACTGGTTAATTGTTCTCACTGTCAGGAAGTTTCTCCTTAGTTCCAGGTTGCTTCTCTCCTTGATTAGTTTCCACTCGTTGCTTCTTCTCCTGCCTTCAGGCGCTTTGGAGAAGAGCTTGACTCCCTCTTCTTTGGGGCAGCCCCTGAGATACTGGAAGACTGCTATCCTGTCCCCCCTCGTCCTTCTCTTTGTTAAACTAGACAGACCCAATTCCAGCAACCGTTCCTTACATGTTTTAGCCTCCAGTCCCCTGATCATCTTTGTTGCTCTTCTCTGCACTCTTTCTAGAGTCTCAACATCTTCACCACCAATCAACTGTCCCCTCAAGCTTCTGTTGTTGGTGACTAGCAGAACACTATACGCCAATCCCTTCCTTGTGCGAAAGGCCAGCCATGCCTTTGACTCAATCAAACGTGATCAAAACTCGATTGAGAGAGTCCCTGGGAAGACGACCAACGCTGCCAAGCACTGCAAATTTGCAACGCGGCGGTGAAAAATGGATTTGAAGGGGCGGCACCAAAGCTTCCGTAAGATCCCTTCCCTACAGACTGGATTTTTAAAAGTTCCTTGTTCTCACGTCTTTTCATGCCACAGGAAGCGCATTATGTGCGTAGGATGAAACACACAAATCTGTTTTTATACACCATTATACAACACCGGTGTTTCGGGTGTCAGATCCCGCCGAGGGCCAAGGTTTTCTCTTACTGAATTTTTGCCGGATTGCACAGCGCTACAAATTCCGTTTTCCTAGCCCTGCCTTTTCATAGCCTTTCTTCTTCTTCTTCTTCTTCTTCTTCTTCTTCTTCTTCTTCTTCTTCTTCTTCTTCTTCTTCTTCTTCTTCTTCTTCTTCTTCTTCTTCTTCTTCTTCTTCTTCTTCTTCTTCTTCTTCTTCTTCTTCTCCTTCTCCTTCTCCTTCTCCTTCTCCTTCTCCTTCTCCTTCTCCTTCTCCTTCTCCTTCTCCTTCTTCTTCTTCTTCTTCTTCTTCTTCTTCTTCTTCTTCTTCTTCTTCTTCCATATCCATTATCCGACGTTGGCGATCCTGTTGGTGATCCTGTTTTTATCAGCAAGCAGCCGCACGAAAAAGTGCGGTTGAGTTTTGTCCCAACCATAGCCACATATTAAAAAATAAAAGGGGGGGGGACAAACATTTGCTGAATATTTTTCACGTTCTCACAAAAACACCAAACGAAAAGGAGATTCTCTGTGCCTCTCGTCTATTTCCCTCGCCCCCCTAATATCAAGATCTCAACTGGTGGACTTCAATTCCCAGAATCCCCCCCCCAACCAGCCACCACAGCTGGCTGGGGAATCCTGGGAGCTGAAGTCCAAGGCTGGACAACCCTGGCTCTACTACAGGATTTCTCTCACCAAATGCGGGAAAAGCAGTTTGCCAATGCAAAGCACCCTCCCCTTTGCTTTTAGATGTTAAGTTTGGAGAGAATTATTCAAGAATAATAATAATGCAATTCTTCCCCCCAAAAAATGCAACTAAGAAACAGCAAAGGTTTGACACGGGGGGGGGAACTGTCCCCTCTCTCTTATTCCATTCTCCCACCTATTTTGGGAATGCCTGGGGGGGGGGAGGCAGACAAATTTCACTGATCAAGAACTTTATTTTGTTCTCCTCGGTGGCTGCTTTGGAATATCGCCCGGGCATCTTAGGAAAACGTTATGCCTTATTATTACTTATCATGTTTTGTGTTTCATTTCTGTGTTCCTTTTTAACTGAAATATGTTGTGGACATATTTGTAGACCATCAATCTATCACTAATTAAAAAGTGTGGACCTTTAGTTCTCCACACCAGGTATACCCCCTCTAAGGTCAGGTGTTTTGGGAATGAAAGCTGCACCCGTTGGATATCTAATAATCAGCATCAGTTTGTTGGAAGGAGGATGCTGAAAAACACAATATCACCCACCAAAAGGCAATAGATTGGAACTTGGCAGCCTCAGGTTTGGGGATTTGCCCCCTTCCAGCTACTGGCCCTTCTCTGGACGGAGGCTGGACTAGAAGACCTCCGAGGTCCCTTCGTGACAGCAAAAAAAAAAACAAAATGCCAGGGATATTTTTAGAAGCCTGGCACTCGACAAATTAGCCCTCAATAAACACAAAGCCATTAACAACCTCTACAGACTGCAGAAGAGACAATCAAGCGAATAAAAAGACCTCAGCACCTCCCCGCCAGTAATCAACACCCAGGTCAGCACAGATCCACCCCGAGGTTCACATCAGACCGACACTCGAGTAAAGGACACCCCCCCAATCAAGGAACTGCCAAAGAAGCCGACAGCAAACAGCCCAACCAAAGGAACTCGAAGACCACCCCCCACCCCGACCCTGACCCTGGCAGGGCAAGACGCCAGAATATAAACTGACAGCAAACCCCACTCCTTACTATAGCACTGATGACGTTGCCTAGCTGGCTCATAAAATGTCTGCAAGAAAACAAGCAAGTTCAGAGAGTGCTAAGGATCCCACATTTCTTCTTCTCCTCCTCCTCCTCTCTGCAAATCCTACTCCCTTCTAACACTGATGAGGCTCCCTAGTTGGGTCATAAAACGTCTGCAAGGAAACCACCCAGTTCGGAGAGCACCAAGGATCCCACAGTCATCCTCCTCCTCCTCCTTTCTGCAAACCCCCTCCCTTCTAGCACTGATGATGTTACCCAGTTGGGTCTTGAAACGTCTGCAAGAAAGCCACCGAGCTCACAGAGCACCCAGGATCCCACAGTCCCCTTCCTCCTCCTCCTCCTCCTCCCCAGAACCCCCCTCCCTTCTAGCACTGATAATGCTCCCTAGTTGGGTCATGAAACGTCTGCAAGGAAACCACCCAGCTCAGAGAGCACCCAGGACCCCACAGTCCACTTCCTCCTCCTCCTCCTCCTCCTCTTCTTCTTCCTCCTCTTCTTCTTCCTCCTCCTCCTCTCCAGAAACCCCCCTCCCTTCTAGCACTGATGATGTTACCCAGTTGGGTCATGAAACGTCTGCAAGAAAGCCACCAAGCTCAGAGAGCACCAAGGACCCCACAGTCCCCTTCCTCATCCTCTTCCTCCTCCTCCTCTTCTTCCTCTTCTTCTTCTTCCTCCTCCTCCTCTTCAGAAACCCCCCTCCCTTCTAGCACTGATGATGCTCCCTAGTTGGGTCATGAAACGTCTGCAAGGAAACCACCCAGCTCAGAGGCCACCCAGGATCCCACAGTCCCCTTCCTCATCCTCTTCCTCCTCCTCCTCCTCTTCCTCCTCTTCTTCTTCTTCTTCCTCCTCCTCCTCCTCCTCCTCTCCAGAACCCCCCCTCCCTTCTAGCACTGATGATGCTCCCTAGTTGGGTCATGAAACGTCTGCAAGGAAACCACCCAGCTCGGAGAGCACCAAGGACCCCACAGTCCCCTTCCTCATCCTCATCCTCTTCTTCTTCCTCCTCTTCTTCTTCCTCCTCTTCTTCTTCCTCCTCCTCCTCTCCAGAACCCCCCCTCCCTTCTAGCACTGATGATGCTCCCTAGTTGGGTCATGAAACGTCTGCAAGGAAACCACCCAGCTCGGAGAGCACCCAGGACCCCTCAGTTCTCCTCCTCCCACCCCCTGTCCCCAGTTCCCACTCCGGGCTTCTTTGAAGGACGGGGCTTGGGAAAGCCGGAGGTCTGCGGGTGTCCACCTGTTGGACTGCCAGCCTGGGCCGATCTGGCTGGCCAAGCGGCCAGAACCAGCCCGGAGCCTCCGCACCTGCCCAGCCCTGCGCCTCTCCCGGGGGGGGGGCTGCTGCTGCTGCTGCTGTTGGAGGGGCTCCCTCCCTCCCCCCCTCCAGCCCAGCAGCCCGGAGGGGGGTCTCTCACCTGGCGCCTCCTGCCCACCGAGCCGGGCCCTCCGGCGGGGGGAGCCTCTCCCAAAGGACGACGAGGACCCCCAGGGACCCTCCGGCGCCGACCGCTGTCAGGCGCCTCTGGCCCCCCCTAATCTGCAGCGCGCCGGTCCAGTCCCCTCCGCGAGGGGAGGGGCGAGGGGCGGGGGCGTCGCCTGGCCTGGCCCGGCCCACGCGCCACACCCACCGCCCGAGGGGGGGGGTCGAGGAGGAGGAGGAGGAGGCGGGACCCCCAGCCCCACCGGCCGTTTGGTTCAAATCAGGGCTCGGCCATTCCCAAGGAGAGAAGGGGGGAGGGGTTTCCAGAGGAGGGGGTGGGGGGAGCAGACCTCCCCGTCTAGGCTCGCTTTCAGACTCCCCCTTTGGGGGGGGCAGGCTTTGGGAATCTCGGGAAGGCCCCTTCTCGCCCCCCCCCCGCCCGACTTTTGCTACCTGGCCGGACCTCCCTCCCTCCTTCGCCCCCCCGCCACACCTGCCGCTTTGGTACATTCCGCTGGCTGCCCGAGCTTGGCAGAGCGGCTGCCTCTGTTTGCAGGTGGCTCCGTTGCTGGGCGGGGCGTTTCTTGGGCACGCCTTTTTTTCTTTTTCTTCTTATCCTTTGTTTCCTTTTCTTTTTCATTTCCCCCCCCTTTCTTTTGCAAAGGAGAGGGGTGCAGTATCTTTCTTTCTTTCTTTTTTCTTCCTTCTTTCTTTCTTTCCTTTTTTCTTTCTTTTTTCTGTCTTCCTTTTTCTTTCCTTCCTTCTTTCCTTCCTTTCCTTCTTTCTTTTTTCTTTCTTTTTTCTTTCCTTCCTTCTTTCCTTTTTTCTTTCTTTCTTTTTTCTTCCTTTTTTCTTTCCTTCCTTCTTTCCTTCCTTCCTTCCTTCTTTCCTTCTTTCTTTTTTCTTTCCTTCCTTCCTTCTTTCCTTTTTTCTTTCTTTCTTTCTTTCTTTCTTTCTTTCTTTCTTTCTTTCTTTCTTTCTTTCTTTCTTTCTCTTTTTTCTTTCCTTCCTTCCTTCCTTCCTTCTTTCTTTTTTCTTTCTTTCTTTCTTTGTTTGTTTCCTTCCTTCTTTCCTTCCTTCCTTCTTTCTGTCTTTATTTCTTTCTTTCTTTCTTGTGCCAAATACAAAAGCGCAGTATTTTTTTTTCTTTTTGAAATCATACCAAATTGTGCAAAGAAGCCGTAGGAACGATACAGAATTTAATTCATTGAAATGTGACGCCTCTTCTGTTTATTATTTATTAAATTTATAGCCCCCCCGCCCCATCTCATTGTGGCAGCAACTCTGGCTGACAGTATTACAATAGGTGTTGGCAGCTGGAGAGGATGTGTTCCAGTTGTTTGATAGAGTTCATGTAAAGGGGGTTCATCTCTATAGGCCTATTGATAATTGAGTTGTCCGAATGCCATGTTTCCAGGAATTCTCCAGCATTTGGGACTTTGTCTTGATCTAAAACAGGGCTCTTCAAACTTGGCCCTTTGATGACTTGTGGACTTCAACGCCCAGAATTCCTCAGCCAGTGTGCCTGGCGGAGGAATTCTGGGAGCTGAAGTCCCCAAGTCATGAAAGGGTCAAGTCTGAAGACCCCTGCTCTAAACTAATAACATCGACATTAATTAACATTAATTATGCTTTCATATGTTTCTCTAACTCAGGGCTCTTCAAACTTGGCCCATTGATGACTTGTGGACGTCAACTCCCAGAATTCCTCAGCCAGCGTGCCTGGCTGAGGAATTCTGGGAGTTGACGTCCACAAGTCATCAAAGGGCCAAGTTTGAAGAGCCCTGATATAAAATGTTAACAGTTAGCCAGTTAAAACTGGCTGAGTCTGTCCACGATTAAGGAGATTTTGTTCTGTCTTCTGATTGTTACCGGTAGTTAGTGTGCACGGATTTGCTCTGCTAGTTTTCTATCCATCTGTCCTTCACAGTGGCTGTTACAGTCCTTACACTGTACATTGTAGATGTCTCCTGTTTTGTTTTGTTTTTTTTCTTGCATCTTTGGCTACTAGATCTAGATGTTCTGTTTGATTTTTCTCTGCTCTTTAAGAAGGAACAAATTCTTCAGTTTTTCTCTTCAGGCCCTTTCGGAATTACATTCTTCAAGCTATTTTTCTTCATTCCAAGAACCTCCGTTCAAATCTTCACTGTCTTTCGTGTGATTGCTGTCCGTTGGTGTCCTTTGCTAGGGGTGTTTTTACAGTCTATTCCTCATAATTTATTTATTTATTTATTTATTAATCAAATTTCTATACCGCCCCTCTCCCAAAGGACTCGGGGCGGTGTACAGCCTAAAATTTAAAAAAACATATAAATATACAAAATTTAAAATAATTAAAAATAAATTAAATAATTTGGCCGAAATCCCCTTTTAAAACCCAAAACATACAAAGCTAAAATCTTAAAAAATACTCAGTCCCCCTAAAACATTTTGACCCTATTGGAACCGAAGCTTCTATGCCAGGCCGGCCTGTCGAAAAAGGAATGTTTTTAGTTCCCGACGGAAGGTGCGTAAATCTGTTATTATACGGAGTTCGGGCGGGAGCTCGTTCCATAACGTGGGAGCTCCCACAGAGAAGGCTCTCCCCCTGGGGGTCGCCAGCCGGCACTCTCTGGCCGACGGCTCCCTGAGGAGGCCCTCTCTGTGGGAGCGTACCGGACGGCGGGAGGTATTTGCTGGCAGTAGACGGTCCTGTAAGTATCCGGGTCCGATAATAGTTTCAGAACATTCTGCTTTCACAATGGAAGCGTCGTCCAGACCCATTCCTGGATCCCCAAACAAATAGGTCTCTAAGTTTTATGTCCACAAGTCAACATCTTACATCCAAGATATTGACACGTGGACTTCAGCTCCTAGAATTCCCCAGCCAGTTTATGCTGGCTAGAGAATTCTGGGAGTTGAAGTCCCCATATCTTAAAATGGTCAAGTTTGAGATATGCTGATTTAAAGGTAAGGATGCTGTTTAAGAGGACTCAACACAACATTGCACCAAATAGCTCAATTTTCTTTCTACTATACAATAGATAGTATTAGAGGCCTCGTCACTGAGTGTTGTATCTTATGATTTATGATGAATGTTTTTGTGATTATGATCATGATTTATCACTTGTTGCTTGTATCAGCATTGAAAGCTAATGCACCAGAAACAAATTCCTTGTGTGTCCAATCACACTTGGCCAATAAAGAATTCTATTCTATCCTATTCTATCCTATTCTATCCTATTCTATTCTATTCTATTCTATTCTATTCTATTCTAGTTTAGTCTAGTCTAGTCTAGTCTATAGTCTATATTCTATATTCTATTATCTATTCTATTCTAGTCGAGTTTAGTCTAGTCTAGTCTATATTCTATATTCTATATTCTATTCTCTATTTTCTATTCTAGTCTAGTCTATTCTAGTCTATTCTAGTCTATTCTAGTCTATTCTAGTCTATTCTAGTCTAGTCTATATTCTATATTCTATATTCTATATTCTATTCTCTATTTTCTAGTCTAGTCTAGTCTAGTCTATATTCTATATTCTATATTCTATATTCTATATTCTATATTCTATATTCTATATTCTATATTCTATATTCTATATTCTATATTCTATATTCTATATTCTATATTCTATTCCCTATTCTCTTCTCTTCTCTTCTCTTCTCTTCTCTTCTCTTCTCTTCTCTTCTCTTCTCTTCTCTTCTCTTCTATTCTATTCTATTCTATTCTATTCTATTAAGGCGGGACTGGAACTCAGAGTCTCCTGATGATTGGCCCAAAGTCACCCATCTGGCTTTCATGCCTAAAATGGCACTGGAATTCACCATCTCCCAGTCTCTACTCTTGTGCCTTAACTACTAGACCAGGGATAGGCAACCTTGGCTCTTTTATGACTGGTGGACTTCAACTCCCAGAATTCCTGAGCCAACCATGCTGAGGGGAAAGGGAGAGGTTTCCAAGCTGAGCCAGGCTGGCTCAGGAATTCTGGGAGTTGAAGTCCACCAGTCATAAAAGAGCCAAGGTTGCCTATCCTTGACCTAGAGGAACATATGAAAGCATAATTAATGTTAATTAATGTAGACTTTATTAGTTTAGAGCATGGGTAGGCAACCTTGGCTCTTTTATGACTGGTGGACTTCAACTCCCAGAATTCCTGAGCCAGCCATGCTGAGGGGGAAATAAGAGGTTTCCAAGCTGAGCCATGCTGGCTCAGGAATTCTGGGAGTTGAAGTCCACGAGTCATAAAAGAGCCAAGGTTGCCTACCCCTGTACTAGACCAAACTGGCTCTCATGCCGTATAAGCAAAACTAAATGGAACATGAAAACCACACTCAAATATATTACATTTCAGATTAGACCTGACCTCTTCATCCCACGCTCAGAGCAGAGGGTGCTTGGATAATTTCAGCACGGTCCTAAATCTGCACCTTTGTAGCTTGAAGTAAATCCCACCAAACGTGGCAGGGCATACTGGTTGACAAACATACTTGAGATCCGAAAGCACATTCACTGGGGTTTCACAGGGAGCATTTAAGGAATGGAAAATTAGCTGCTTGAAGAGAGTCGACGAGTTGGCGGAACGTCAAGTCCTCCTGTTTCATTGTTTTCTCTTTCGCCAAATCAAAGTCTTTATCACAGCCATGAGGACGGTTCATTGGACACGTTCCCCTAATTTAGCAGTGTTCCAATATTTGAGGGGGTGCCACAAAGGAGGGGGGGTGTCAACCTATTCTTCAAAGCACCAGAAGAAGGCAGGACAAGAAACAACAGATGGGAACTGATCAAAGAGAGAAGTAACTTGGAATTAAGGAGGAACTTCCTAACAGTGAGGACAATTAACCAGTGGAACAGCTTGCCTCTAGAAGTTCTGAATGCTCCATCACTGGAGTTTTTGAAGAAGAGACTGTCTGAAATGGTACATGGGGTCTCCTGCTTGAGCAGGGGGCTGGATTAGATCAGTGCTTTTCAACCTTTTCACCCATTGTACCACTTTTAGGATATGGCAATATCCAAGTACCACCAGTCGCCTAGCAAGGTGTCAAAAACTTGATGACCCCCCCCAAAAAAGGAAAAAAGTGATAAAGTACAGGTAGTCCTCGACTTACAACAGTTTGCTTAGTGACTGTTCGAAGTTACAATGGCACTCAAAAAAGGGCCCACCAAGCCACAGCCGAGCAAGACACCTGCCTGCCCACCCGGCGGCGCTCTTCCTCCTGTCCGATGTTTCCATTGTTGTGAGCATTTCCGTTGAGGATTGGCAGCAAAGGTGGGGTAGGGAGGTGTTTGGTTTTTATTCCCTCCCCAAATCTGCTGGGTGGTTGCAGCAGGTTTTGGTCCCTTCACATGACCCTGGGACACTGTGACTGTCATAAATATGAATCAGTGGCCAAGCATCTGAATATAAATCACAAGACCCTGGATAGGCTGCAACAATCCAGCTGATCAGTGCTTCTTCTGGGCTCAGCAGAAGCGCCAGGATCAGCGCTGCTTTCCAGCTGATCGGTGCTTCTTCAGGAATCAGCAGAAGCACCAGGATCAGCGCCGAGCTCCAGCTGGAGCCTGGTGCTGATCCTGGCGCTTCCACTGAGCCCTGACAGCCCCGAAGAAGCGCCGATCAGCTGGAGAGCGGCACTGATCCTGGCGCTTCCGCTGAGCTCTGACAGCCCTGCAGCTCCAGCCGTCTCTCGCTCAGGCTTGTGCGGTGATGCCACCGGTTCAGCTCATTCCCCTTCCCCTGCTACCACTTTTCTAGGATGGTCGTGTACCACCTGCCAGGTGCCAATGTACCACAGGTGGTACCCGTACCACTGGTTGAAAAGCCCTGGACTAGATGACCTCCAAGGTCCCTTCCAGCTCTATTCAGATTGAATAACTGCATACAAATAATGCTGGAATCAACTCTTCTTTAAGAATGGATGGGACAGAATTAACTCACATGCTTGACCATTAATCTTCCCTTTGGTAATGTACTGTTTCACCCACTGGAGTTAATTGCGGCTGTATCTAAGGGTAACTGAATTCTGAGCTCTTGTTCTAAGCGGTGGATCGGGCACTGGGTGCAATGTTCTTGCTAGTGTACACACCTCTCCTGCCAAGAAGGAACTTAGAGGCGGGAGCCAACATTTGGGGCCGCTGAGAAACAAAAGCAACTGTTCAAAAAAAAAAAACCTTGTTGGCAGCAAGTTAAATGAATTATAAATCACAGAGGTAGGATGGGGAATGTTGGCTTTTGGTATATCATTAAAAATGACCAGGATATGCAGGTGATTCAGCCGGTACTTCAGAGAACTCATTTGAGCTTCGTTTATTTATTTATTTTATTTATTTATTCGGATTTGTATGCCGCTCCTCTCCGAAGACTCGGACCGGCTTACAACATATATATATAAACAATTGAACAAATCCGAACAACATTAAAAATACAAACCCCATACATACTCATCAATCACACCACAATCAACAATCATCCCCAGGCCTGCCGGCAGAGGTAGGTTTTTAAATTCTTTCGGAAGGCCAGGAGGGTCGGAGAAACGCGGACTTCAGGAGGTAGTTGGTTCCAGAGGGCGGGCGCCGCAACAGAGAAGGCCCTCCCCCTAGGGCCCGCCAGACGACATTGTTTCGTTGACGGGACCTGGAGGAGGCCGACCCTGTGCGCTCTCACCGGTCGTAGAGAAGTATGTGGCAGAAGGCGGTCCCGTAAGTATCCTGGTCCCAAGCCATGAAGGGCTTTATAGGTAATAACCAACACCTTGAATTGGGCTCGGAGACCAATGGGCAACCAATGCAGCGTGCGGAGAGTTGATGAAATGTGGGCACAACGAGGAAGACCCACAACTGCTCGCGCAGCTGCATTTTGCACTAATTGTAGTCTCCGAACACTCTTCAAGGGTAGCCCCATGTAGAGAGCATTGCAGTAGTCGATCCTCGAGGTGACAAGGGCATGTGTGACTGTGAGGAGTGACTCCCGATCCAAGTAAGGACGCAACTGGTGCACCAGGCGAACCTGGGCAAATGCCCCCCTCGCCACTGCCGACAAATGATGATCCAATGTCAGCTGTGGATCAAGGAGGACTCCCAAGTTGCGAACCTTCTCTGAGGGGTTTATAGATTCACCCCCCAGGGTAATCGAGGGACAGATAGAAGTGTCCTTGGGAGGCATCACCCACAGCCACTCTGTCTTATCAGGGTTGAGCCTTAATCTGTTAACACCCATCCAAACCCTCACAGCCTCCAGACACCGGCACATCACCTCAACCGCTTCACTGATATGGCCAGGAGTGGAAATGTACAGCTGAGTATCATCAGCGTACTGATGGTATCTCACTCCGTGGCAGTGGATGATCTCACCCAGTGGCTTCATGTAAATGTTAAAAAGTAGGGGGGAGAGAACCGACCCCTGAGGCACCCCACATGGGAGTAACCTAGAGGTGGACCTTCGATCCCCCACAAACACCGACTGCGACCGACCAGTGAGATAGGAGGAGAACCACCGCAATACGGTGTCCCCCACTCCCAATCCCTCCAGCCGGCGCAGAAGGATACCGTGGTCAATGGTATCGAATGCCGCTGAGAGGTCAAGAAGCACCAGGACAGAGGACTGGCCTCTATCCTGGGCTCGCCAGAGATCATCCATCAGAGCGACCAAAGCAGTTTCGGTGCTGTAGCCGGGCCTGAATCCCGACTGCAGAGGGCCCAGATAATCGGCTTCCTCCAGAGACCGCTGGAGCTGATGCGCCACCACCTTCTCGACAACCTTCCCCACAAAGGGAAGGTTGGAGACCGGACGATAGTTGGTCAAAATTTCTGGATCCAGGGAAGGCTTCTTGAGGAGGGGGCGCACAAGTGCCTCCTTTAAGGGAGCCGGAAAGGACCCCTCCCTCAAAGAAGCGTTGACAATCTCCTGGATCCAGGAACGTGTCACCACCCTACTGGCCGAAACCAGCCAGGAGGGACACGGGTCCAACAAACAGGTGGCAGAACATACTGATCCAATGGCCCTGTCCACTTCCTCAGGCGTAACAGCCTCAAACTCTCCCCAGATGACCGGACAAGAACATGCCCCTGTCCCCTCAACTGAATCATTATCAGTCGACTCTGCTACACAATTGGAGTCTAGGTCAGCCCGGATCTGAGCCACTTTGTCTGCGAAACAGTTATTAAAGTCCTCGGCACTACCCTGCAAGGGAGGCCCTGGACCCCTTGGGTTAATAAGGGATCGGGTCACCCTAAACAGGGCGGCCGGACGAGATTCCGCAGACGCGATCAAAGCAGAAAGATACAAAGATCTTGCCGCCTTAATCGCCTTCAGATAGGCTTTAATAAATAAGCTCAATCTGGTTCGGTCAGATCCGGACTTACTTTGTCTCCATCGCTTCTCTAGACGTCTCTTATGGCGCTTCATCCCCCTGAGCTCCTCAGTAAACCAAGGAGACCTCCTGGGGCCAGCACCACGGAGAGGTCACAAAGGCGCAATCCGGTCAATAGCCCCCTTCGCGGCCGTATTCCATGCCGCTACCAGGGACTCCACCGGACTGTGAATGAGGGAGCTCGGTAATTCCCCAAGCGCCGTCTGAAAGCCAATTGGATCCATCAGGCGTCTGGGGCGGAACCACCTAATCGGTTCCGCCTCCCTGCGGGGAAGGATTGGGGCCGTAAAATTCAGTCGAAGCAGAAAATGATCAGTCCATGACAAAGGCATGATATCTAAGCCCCTTAAAACCAGATCATTACCCAACTGCTCCGAAAGGAAAATCATATCCGGGGCGTGTCCACCCTCATGCGTCGGGCCCTGCACTACTTGGGTCAGGTCCATGGTTGTCATGGCGGCCATGAACTCCTGTGCCAATCCCGAGGATTCGCCAAGCGACGGCAGATTGAAGTCCCCCAGGACTATAAGCCTGGGGAACTCCACCACCAGCCCAGCAACCTCCTCGAGTAGCACAGGCAGGGCTGATGCCACGCAGCTGGGAGGCAGGTACGTAAGCAATAAGCCCACCTGGACCCCTAGGTCCAGCGTCATAAGGATGGACTCGCAACCCGGAATTTCGGAAACAGTGAGTCTACGTAGACTGAAGTTCTCCCGGGCCAAAATAGCCACTCCTCCCCCCCTTCCCTGGGGTCGCGGCTGATGCCATACCTGATAACCTGATGGGCACATGCCCGTGAGGGGAACTCCCCCCTCAGGGCCCAACCAGGTCTCAGTCACACACGCCAAGTCGGTCTCCTCATCCATGAGAAGATCATGAATGAGGGGAGCCTTATTGTTAACCGACCTGGCGTTAAGCAGCAATAGCCTGAGCCCAGGGCCCGAGCTACACCCATCACCAGAATCGTGGGGAGAGCAAGTTTTTTCAGAAGGGCCAGAACAAGGAACTGCTACGAGGCAGCAGGACCGAGTTCCCCGTGTGCGGCCTACCCTCCTGCTCCCGCCATACCTGCCTCTTCCCTGAATGACCGGTATATTCCAACCCTCATTGTCTCCAGAGTCCGCATTTCCCCAGTCCCCGGCCTCCCTCTAGCTCGGCAGGCCTGTCCATTTATCTATCATACATTCTTCAAGCATGTCCCCGTCCCATACATACATCACCCATCCCCCCCCCAATTTGATAAAAATTAAAAATTTAAATTTAAAAGTTTAAAAATTTAAAAACAGACGTATAAACATATTAAATTTAAAAAACCACAGTATAAAACATATTAATTAAAAGAACCACAAGCAGAGATACAAGAAATAAACCAGTCGCCCCAAAATGCCTCA
>JARGCV010000468.1:537500-617500 GCA_034064705.1 Bothrops alternatus | reverse complement strand
AGGAGAAGGAGAAGGAGAAGGAGAAGGAGAAGGAGAAGGAGGAGCAATGGTCCCTGGTGCTTTCTTGATCTTGATAGTTTCCTTGCAGATGTTTCATTACCAAACTAAGTAACATCATCAGCACTAGAAGGGAGTGGGATTATCTTCTGATTATTATATAATATAAATATACAATGTGTGGATAGATGAGATAGATGATGGTAGATAGATCATCGCTCCAAATACGAAATAGCCACCTAAATCCAATGTCAAAAAATTTAACATCTGTGACAGCGAGATCAGCCAGAGGGCACCTGAAGACTGAAGCGGGAAAGAGGCTGGCAGAGAAAGAAGCAGAGGTTGAATTAAAACAATATGCATTTGTGTGGTTAATACATAGCTGTGTTTTTAAGTCCTTATAGTCACACGACCTTGGCTTGACTCAGGAACTTGGCAGGGATGGGCCCAGTTAGGATGAAAAGAACCAAAATTTCCCCCTGTTGTAAAATTGGCTAGGAAGTCAGGTGGGGGAGGGCCTTCTCTGTTGTGGCGCCCACCCTCTGGAACCAGCTGCCCCCTGAAGTCCGCGTTTCCCCCACTCTCCCGGCCTTCCAGAAGAATCTAAAAACTTATTTATGCCGGCAGGCCTGGGGATGACTGTGATTGTGTGTGAATGATGAATGTGTTTGGGGGGTCTTTTAAATGCTTTTTAGATTTGGTTTTAGATTTTTGAAATGCTGAGATGTTGTTTTTGTTTATGTTGTTAGCCGCTCCGAGTCCTTGGAGAGGAGCGGCATAAAAATCTAATTAATAATAATATGAACCCAAGAAGCTAGAACATTGAAGCCATATGACCACGAGCTTAAGCTGAAATTGTCTTGACAGTAACATCACCAGTACTAGAAGTATAAGCAGAGAGCAAACCTCACCCCCTATCAGCACTAATAATGTTACTTAGTTGGGCAAGGAAGCGTCCTGAAACCGTATAGGGCCGTGGTGGCGAACCTAGGGCACGGGTGCCAAAGGCGGCACTCAGAGCCCTCTCTGTGGGCACGCGCATCATCGCCCCAGTCCTAGGCCTTCAGCTGGGTTTTATAAAACCTTTTCGCTTTAGGCCTCCGCTGCCGTACGGGAAAAAAAAAAGGTTCAATCAGTCAATTTCAGCTTCTTGCGGGGAAAAAAAAGATCTTGCAAAGTTGGGATTGATTGATTGAACTTTTTGGTCCCGCCCAGTCTGCCATTACCACCGCAGCCACGCCCAGCCAATGGGCCACACCCACCCGGCACCCGACGATGCATAAGTGGGTTTTGGGTTGCAGTTTGGGCACTCGGTCTCTAAAAGGTTCTCCATCACTGGTATAGGGTTTCCTGCCTCAGCAGGGGGTTGGACTAGATGACCTCCAAGGTCCCTTCCAACTTTATCATTATTACTATTATTATTGTTATTACTATTATTACTACTACTATTATTACTGTTATTATTATTATCATCATCATCTTCAGGGAAACAATCAAGTTCAGAGAGCACCAAGGAGCCTGCAAAATATATATATATATATATTTGGTTATTTGGGTTTTCTTCCGCATAAAATTCGGGTTTTCTTCCGCGTAAAATTGGAAGTGTCTCAGCGACGTTTCGACGAAGTCCCATTCGTCATCTTCAGGCTGGTGTTTTCGGCTTTGTGCTTCTAGGAGCAATTGCTCATTGCTCCTCATTGCTCATTGCTCATTGCTCCTAGAAGCACGAAGCCGAAAACACCAGCCTGAAGATGACGAATGGGACTTCGTCGAAACGTCGCCGAGACGTCCAATTTTTTTTTTTTTTTTTTTTTTTTTGCTGCAAGGCAAAAGTGATTATAAAAAGTAGAACTGCAGTATAGCAGTCAAAAATACCAAGGTGCATTAATCAGACCGGTCTGTCCGGGAAAAAACTTTTATATATATAAATAAAATACCAGACAGTTAACATAAATTCATTTTCTATTATTCACATTTCCCTCCAAGCAAATACATGTAGTATGGTGTTATAAAAGGAGGTGTTGTTTTTTTAAACCATAGAACAGTTCCCAATTTACTGTCAGCTTGCATTTCTTTTTTTATATATATATATATATATATATATATATATATATATATATATATATATATATATATATATATATATATATATATATATATATATATATATATATATATATATATATATATATATATATATATATATATATATATATATCAGAGTTAATTTGTTCAGAAGCAAATTAGCAGCCACAAGGTGGAATGCAACATTAACAGCCTGAAGGATGCCAGCATCTGAATCATTAGTGTTAATGCAAATCAGTGTAAAATTGTTTTATTTTTTCATTATTTATTTTTTTTTTAAAACCCAGTTGTTTTCATTTGCCCTGGAAATCAAGATTGACAGCTCTTAAAGGCACTTTTTCAGCCGGTTAAAGGTGTGGCCGAGAAAATGGAGCTTCCTACCGCCTGAAGCTAAGCTATGTCCCTTAGGATATAGGAAGAGTAATGTGAGAGAAGTACCTACACAGGAGTAATATTTCTGGTTTAGCAACAGACTCCGAGACATTCGTCTCTAGGAAAGGATTTATTCATCTGTTAAGTGAGTTTGGCCCCATTTTACGACTTTTCTTGCCACCTTTCTTAAGCAAATCACTGCAGTTGTTAAGCTGGTGACACAATTGTTAAGAGAGGCTGGCTTCCCCCCCTTGACTTTGCTGGTCAGAAGGTCGCAAAAGCGGATGCTGCATCTGTCACATGTACCAGTCAGTTGCCAAACGTCCAACTTTGGATCACGTGACCACCCGGGGAATGCTACAACGGTCGTAAGTGTGAAAAACGGTTATAAGTCGCTTTTCCAGTGCCGTTGTAACTCTATAAGTTGTTCTGTTATCCTAATAATTTGCACCTAAGTTGTGTGCCGCTGAGATAATAATAATAATAATAATAATAATAATAATAATAATAATAATAATAATAATAATAATAATAATAATAATAATAATAATAATAATAATAATAATAATAATAAAGTTGGAAGGCACCTTGGAGGTCATCAAGTCCAACCCCCTCTCAGGCAGGAAACCCTACAACACTCAGACAAATGGCTGTCCAGTCTCTTCTTAAAAACTTCCAGTGTTGGAGCATTCACCGCTTCTGGAGGCAGGTTGTTCCACTGGTTAATTGTTCTCACTGTCAGGAAGTTTCTCCTTAGTTCCAGGTTGCTTCTCTCCTTGATTGAGTTTCCATCCGTTGCTTCTTGTCCTGCCTTCAGGCGCCTTGGAGAATAGCTTGACTCCCTCTTCTTTGGGGCAGCCCCTGAGATACTGGAAGACTGCTCTCATGTCCCCCTCGTCCTTCTCTTCGTTAAACTAGACATACCCAATTCCAGCAACTGCTCCTCATATGTTTTAGCCTCCAGTCCCCTAATCATCCTTGTTGCTCTTCTCTGTACTCTTTCTAGAGTCTCAGCATCTTTTTTACATCGTGGTGACCAAAACTGGATGCAGATTTCCAAGTGTGGCCTTACCAAGACCTTGTAAAGTGGTATTAATACTTCACATGATCTTGATTCTATCCCTCTGTTAATGGAGCCTAGCACTGTGTTGGCTATTTTGGCAGCTGCAGCACACAGCTGGCTCCTATTTAGGTGATTGTCCACTAGGACTCCGAGATCCCTCTCACAGTTACTACCGTACTATTGAGCAAGGTACCCCCTATACTATACCTGTGCATTTGGTTTTTCTTGCCTAAATGTAGAACCTTCCTTTTTTCACCCTTGAATTTCATTTTGTTAGAGAGCGCCCAGTGTTCAGGTGTGTCCAGATCCTCCTGTATCCTAAGCCTGTCTTCTGGAGGGTTGGCTATTCCTGCCAGCTTGGTGTCATCTGCAAATTTGATGAGTTCCCCATCTGTCCCCTCATCCAAATCGTTGATGAAGATGTTGAAGAGCACTGGGCCTAGAACAGAGCCCTGGGGCACCCCACTACACACTTCCCTCCATGTAGATGTGGTTCCATTGAGGACCACACACTGAGTACGGCCAGTCAGCCAGCTACGGATCCATCTGGTGGTGATGCTGTCTAACCCACATTCATCTATCTATGATGATGTAACTCATCAATATATAACTATGAAATTACATTATAGAATGAAAAATGTACAATCCAGCTAGCAGGGGTTCTCAACCTTGGCAACTTTAAGACTTGTGGACTTCAACTCCCAGAATTCCTCAGCCAGCTTTGCTGGCTGAGGAATTCTGGGAGTTGAAGTCCACAAGTCTTAAAGTAGCCAAGGTTGAGAACCCCTGAGCTAGAGTTACTTGACATTTGGTCAAAGGAAGACATATCCTTTGCTCAGCAGGCATGGCCTTACATCCAAATATTATCCATCTTTTTGACTGTTGTCCTTCTTGGGAGGGATTGTTTTCACAAAAATACTCATGAGAATCTCTTGGGGGTCACCAGAAGAAGCTCAGCTTGATCTGAGGCAAGTTTGGTCTTGTATCCTTAATCAAAACATCTGGACCTTCCAATGTTGTGTTGAATAGAACGAGGGCACACGTACCCACAAACAAGGAAAGATAAGTGATGTTTCCTAAAAGTTCAGATCCTGAGGTTTTCATGGACACATCCGACAGCTCATAAAACACGGGACAATTCTTAAATGATTAAAAAATACGACCAGATTGCTGATTTTTTTTTTGCCACTCCCTCCTAAGTTTTGAAGAAACTATTGTCTACGTAGCCCTAAAGGTGCTTTTTCAAAATCAACTCCGGGCCTTGTGTTTGCCATGTCTGGTCTAGGGATTTGTCCCTGGATTTTAATCTAGGCTTGTTAGATCTTCGCTCCCAGAAGCGTTTGCCTACCAGGTTTATACTTTGCTGGTGCCTCCGAAATGCTAGACAAGCCTCTTTACACGCTAGCTCCTTGAGCAATTAGATTGGGCGGTGAGATTTGTCTCAAAACCTCCCTTCGGTTAGGATTATATTAGCCAGCCTCGCTTTGAACGCGGAGCCCCAGGTGATGGCTTTGGACACGAGGAACACTGAATGGATTTAGACAGCTTAACATTCTGTCAGCCACAGTTCGTCTCTCCAGGATCAAATCTTTAAAAAGTTCAGCCACAGTGGATGGAAAGCTAGAGCAAAGAGAACTGCTGCCAAGTTTTGTAAAGTTGGGGCTGCCACGAGCTAACACTGCTTCCTCTTTGAAAGCTATCAGAAAATGCTTTTGGGAGAAACCGGCTTTCGTTGGCATTCGTTTGTGCAAATATAAACCATGATTGTGGGAGGCCCCTCATACCGCCGACTGAAATACTCAGTCGATACAACAAGCTTACCTGTGGTTTCCCTGTAAATTATCAGCTCAAGTTTCTGGAACCATATTGGCACCACAAATGATCTAGGGCAAGGGTCTTCAAACTTGGCCCTTTGATGACTTGTGGGATTTCAACTCCCAGAATTCCTCAGGCAGCGTAAAAACAGTTGTGATGCCTTTATCAGACATAACATTTTATCCTTATGGCTGTAGCGAATGTTAGGGTTAGCCGGCTAGCCATTTTGTTGTTGTTGTTAGTTGTGAAGTCGTGTCCGACCCATCGCGACCCCATGGACAACATTCCTCCAGGCCTTCCTGTCCTCTACCATCTTCTGGAGTCTGTTTAAGCTCATGCCTCCTGCTTCAGTGACTCCATCCAGCCACCTCATTCTCTGTCGTCCCCTTCTTCTCTTGCCCTCCATCTTTCCCAGCATCAGGCTCTTCTCCAGGGAGTTCTTCCTTCTCATTAGGTGGCCAAAGGACTTGAGTTTCCACTTCAGGATCTGGCCTTCTAAAGAGCAGTCGGGGTTGATCTCCTCTAGGACTGACCGGTTGGATCGCCTTGCAGTCCAGGGGACTCGCAGGGGTCTTCTCCAGCACCAGAGTTCAAAGGCCTCCATTCTTTGGCGCTCAGCCTTTCTTATGGTCCAACTTTCACAGCCATACATTGCAACTGGGAAAATGCACCTTTAATAAATTGTATTATAAAGCAGGGAGAACTGAGTAATCAGCTGCAAATGGTGTAAGAATGCCAAACTAGTTTTTCTAGGAGATGTGGGTCTTGCTGGGAGCTGCCCAGGAGAACCTTAGAAATAGTAACAACCGCCCAATAATTTCATTGTGGTAACAAGCGTTTGCAGTAAAATAAAAACATTACACACCTGCTAAAACATCTCCCATTCTTCTGCTTTCAGAGAGCTGATCTTTAAAACAACACGTCGAAAGGAAGTTTATCCATATGCCAAATAATCATTTTTATTTTATTTTTATTTTTTAAAAAAAAACACCACACCATGCTGTTCCTATGACTTTGGGCCTCTAATTAAAAGTGAATTAATGAAAGAGACTAACATGCTAGTCATATGGCAGAGTATATTATAAAACGTGGCAAGAGTCCTATCATTAAGAAGGTTATTTAAATGTTGTTTCAATAAATTTAAAGCAGAAGGATATTCATGCTTACTTGAAGAGTAGGGCCACTGTGTTCAATGGACAGTCAGTGCCAGGTTACCAGATTGGGTGACATAGCTGTAAAGGACCACTAGATGGTAATATAGAGACAGAGAAAATGCTTGCTCTCTGGCGCCATCTAAACGTTGTCTGAGACTCTGCAGCCCAAATCTAGCAGCCAGAGTAGATTGCTATAGAAGTGCAGGATTAAGGAGACTGTGTGCAAGCAGAATTTAACATGTATGGTCCATAACCCATCCACATGGAACAGGCATTGTGTATTGCAATTAAAGATTGTGTCGGTTTTATTGATGAATAATCATCCTTACATCATTGGACCCTTCTGCCTTATCAATGATGAGGCTTGTCAAGAAGCTTCTCCTGCAAGCCATCTCTTCTCTAACAGACCCACGTCTCCAACACTTTCCCTTCACTTGGAAGTGTGGAGATGTTGGACACGTTGCCTAGATTCTTTGGACATCCAGATAATTTGCAAAAGATACATACTCTAGATCAGAGGCCTCAAATCTTTTGGGCACTAGGGACCAGTTTCGTGGAGAGAGGTTTTTCCGTGGACCGGAGGGGGCGTGGTTTTGCGTGCTGCCTGCATCCCGCGGATGGGGCTTTGCTTGTTTGTGCAGACCAGTTGCTGGCATGCCGCAGCCCGGTACCGATCCATGGCCCGGGGATTGGGGACCCCTTGATCTATAATCAAATTAATGATTATAATTGAGCCTGGGAATTTCTCTTCTCCAAAGCACCTGAAGGCAGGACAAGAAGCAACGGATAGAAACTAAGGAGAAATTTCCTGACAGTGAGAACAATTAATCAGTGGAACAGAAGTTGTGGATGCTCCATCACTGGAGGTTTTTAAGAAGAGGCTGGATAGCCATTTGGTATAGGGTTTCCTGTCTCAGCAGGCGGTTGGACTAGATGACCTCCAAAGTCCCTTCCAACATTGATTATTATTATTATTATTATTATTATTATTATTATTATTATTATTATTATTATTATTATTATGGATCATCGCACAGTCAGCCAGATGTTCAGACTGGGTTTGGCATTTTGTCTACCTATCGAGTCCTCACCAAGGACATGGGATAGGCAGATGTGGAAGTTTGATGGTATTACAGATATCGTCACAGGATGGAAGCCATTCCTAGTAAGGCCGACTTTTGCAGTTGACTAATAGCAGATTTGTCAATGCCAATGGTGTTCAAATGGTGCTCCAAGTTGTTTTGGGACTGCATCCAAAGTGCCTATGATTATTGGTACTACCCTTGCTTGCCTTTGCCACAGTCTTTCTATTTCTATTTGTAGATCTTTGTATTTTGTGATCTTCTCCAGTTCTTTCTCGTCTATTCTGCTGTTTCCGGGCACTGCCACGTCCACTATCCAGACTTTTTTGTCTTTCTTATCGACAATTGTTAAGTCCGGGGTGTTATGTTGCAGGTGCTTGTCTGTTTGAATTCTGAAGTCCCAGAGCAGTTTAACTTTATCATTTTCTATGACCTTCTCTATTTTATGATCCCACCAGTTCTTGCTTACAGGCAAATGACATTTCTTGCAGATCTTCCAGTGCACCATTGTTGCTACTTTGTCATGCCGCTGTTTGTAGTCAGTCTGTGCGATCTTCTTCTTCTTCTTCTTCTTCTTCTTCTTCTTCTTCTTCTTCTTCTTCTTCTTCTTCTTCTTCTTCTTCTTCTTCTTCTTCTTCTTCTTCTTCTTCTTCTTCTTCTTATTATTATTATTATTATTATTATTATTATTATTATTATTATTATTATTATTATTATTATTATTATTATTATTATTTCGGGCATAAGTCATGGCTCTCGTAAAACAGGTAACCACATCCCATCATGGAAGAAAGCCCTTTTGGCCCCCAAAACCAGGACTGACACATTCCTAAAGTCAGCCTGAGTCCAGATCACCTTGAAGATTTCACTCTACTTTGGCTCAGATCACTGCCCTGATTTCTACATCAAAAAAACCTTCACCTGTCGCTCAAAAGTTAATCTCTATTGGAAAAACAAGGAAGTGAAGCAATTTTATTCTCCGAGGATTTCTACAGTTGTTTTTTTTTTTAAAGAAAACAAAACACCTTTTCTCCTACAATCAAAGCTCAGGAAAAAAAAAAAATTATGTTAGCCTCCGAGGGGCACTTTGTTTGAACGTAACTTTGAAACTTTTCAGGAATCACTTTGAATTGCTCATGTCTTGCCCAGAGGTCTCCGATCTTTTTGCCTCGGTTTCACTCCTGTGTTGGAACAAATGTTTCTGCAGGAATGGCTGAACGCCGAGAGAGTTTCCAGATGAGTAAGGAAAGCCTGTGCACAACACCAATTTTCCGCTCTGCTCGAGAGAAAAACAGGAACCTGCTGTTACGAGTCTCTCTCGTTAGAATTGAACAATGAACGGTGGGCTATTTGTCCTTAAAAAAAGAAAAATGATGAAAAAATATTTTCCCAGCTGATCTTTTAAACCTCAGTCCTCAGTAGCAATAGTGATAGCCCTTAGACTTATATACCACTTCACAATGCTTTAAGCCCTCTCTAAGTGGTTTTACAGAGTCAGCATATTTGGCCCCAACCATCTGGGTCCTCATTTTACCGACCTCGGAAGGACGAAAGGCTGAGTCAACCTTGAGCCGGTCAGGATCGAACAGCTGGCAGTGGGCAGAGTCAGCCTGCAATGTTGCATTCTAACCAATGCACCACCAAGGCTTCCTTCCTTCTCATTTTCCTTCCTTCCTTCCTTCCTTCCTTCCTTCCTTCCTTCCTTCCTTCCTTACTTACTTACTTACTTACTTACTTACTTACTTACTTACTTACTTACTTACTTACTTACTTCCCAAAGCGCCTGAAGGCAAGACAAGAAGCAACGGATGGAAACTCCATGGCATCAGACCCGGATACTTACAGGACCGCTTACTGCTAGCAAATACCTCCCGCCGTCCCGTACGCTCCCACAGAGAGGGCCTCCTCAGGGTGCCGTCGGCCAGACAATGTCGACTGGCGACCCCCAGGGGGAGAGCCTTCTCTGTGGGAGCTCCCACGCTATGGAACGAGCTCCCCCCCAAACTCCGTACGATGACGGACTTACGCACCTTCCGTCGGGAACTGAAAACTTTCCTTTTTCAACAGGCCGGCCTGGCATAGAAGCTCCGGCTCCAACCGGGTGAAAAGGTTTTAGGGGGATTGTGTAATTTTTAGGATTTTAGGATTCGCACATATTGGGTTTTATATGGGATTTTATGGCCTAATTTGTTTAATTTATTTTTAAATATTTTAATTTTGTACATTTATATGTTTTTTAAATTTTAAGGCTGTACGCCACCCCGAGTCCTTCGGGAGAGGGGCGGTATAGAAATTTAATAATAAATAAAAAATAAAAATAAATAAACTAATCAAGGAGAGAAGCAACCTGGAACTAAGGAGGAATTTCCTGACTGTTGGTACAATTAACCAGCGGAACGACTTGACACCAGAAGCGGAAGTTTTTAAGAAGAGACTGGACAGCCATTGGTCTGAAATGGTATAGGATCCCCTGCCTGAGCAGGGGGTTGGACTAGATGACCTCCAAGATCCCTTCCCAAACTGCTATTCTGTTATAATATCCTAACCCAGGGGTCTTCAAACTTGGCCCTTTTGTGACTTGTGGACTTCAACTCCCAGAATTCCTCAGCCAGGCACGCTGAAGTCCACTAGGCATAAAAGGGCCACGTCTGAAGACCCCTGTCTTAACCTAACCTAACTGAAAATGTGAATGGCTTACTTAGGACAGAATGTTTTATGGGATCACAGCTACTGACCTCAGTGCCCAAAAGGTTGAGGACCTCTGCAGTAGAGTCCATTGGTCAAAAGAAAGATATTTGGTCAAAAGAAATATTAAAATATAAAAAAATACTCCAGTAGCCCTGGATAACTTACGGTTCCATTCTTTGAGTACTTTTTACAAAACACCAAGTGCAACTGAAGTAGATCTTTTAAGTTTGGGTAAATCAAGCCAGCCATTCAAACAAACAAACAAAGGGGGGGGGGAAACCATCTCGTTTTTTTCCATTGCATAACCACACAAGCAGGACTCGCAATTTTCAAAACCAAAAATAAAAAAAAAATTAAAAAAAATTGGAAGCTGGATGCTTCCTCTTTAAGGGTCTGTGGTATGTTTGAGTCACAAGCGCTGAATAAGATTTCAGATCTTCAGCCTTGCTTGCTGGGTGGATCACATTAGCCTCAAATCAGGGAGGGGGTCCGTAACGCAGAAAGGCTAAAGTGAGCTCCAAACGTTTTTCTCAACCCACTTAATTTTGTTGAGGTAGATTGAAAATAGCTGGACTTTTTTCTTTTAATTTTGTTTTTAATTTTGCTTCCTTTTATTTTTTGTTCCGCCCTCCCCCTTCAAAAAACCCAGAAGTGCTATCCAGTAGTTAATATGCCTGGCGATGCGGAAAAGGCCTTTTGCAAAAAAGTTTTAGAAAGAAGCCAGAAGCCAGCCATCAGTCCAGACTGCGCTTAATTCTTCCCAAATCTGAAGTTGTGCTATGACCTAGGTGAGTCTTTCAGCCATCCTTTACAATTTAGAAGTTTAAGATTGCCAACTTACTTTACCAAACCTAGGCTTGCAACTGGTTAATACTATTCAGTTACAACTCCGTGTCTGCTAATAGGGAAATAAGCCTCCTTGGAGTTGAGTTAAAAACATGGACTTCTGACTAGCTTGCATGGCAAAATTGAGCACGTAAACTGGAAGCTTTGGAGAGGCATGAAGGGAACTGTAATCTGTCTGAATTCGTCGTCGCTCCTTGTATGAGGCTGATATTGTCAATTTTTCCCCCCACTGGTTCTGCTGCATTGTTTCTTTTATCTTGAAAGTGCAGAACAGCTTTGATATCCCACGTTCTGCGCCCCCGGGGAACCTCCTTCAAAATATCTTTAGAAAGGTAGTTAAATTGGAGACGAGGTCGCCTGGCTACAGAATGTGTCTCTTTAATGCTGAATTTTACTCAAACCGCCCTACAAGTGCCCTGTTTTGCGCTGCCTTGGGATTAATTTCATTTTTTTAAAAAAAACCACCTGGAAACCTGTCCAGGATTTAAAGGCAAGTACGGGAAGTCCTTGTCTTTCAACAGTTCACTTAGTGACTGTTTGACGTTACGACAGGACTGGGAAAAAGTGACCATTTTTCACACTTAGGACCATCGCAGCTTCCCCAGGGTACATTCGACCGTGGGCCACTGATTCACACCCAGGGTCCTGTGATCCCCTTAACAACCATGTTCCTAATTTAACGGCGGGGCGAGGCTCCCTTCACACATTTCTCCCTTAGCAACATACATTCTGGACTCCGTTGTGATTCTAAGTCGAGGACGTTGGGATTCAGGTCACTCTGTCTGCCCGGGAATCTTGTCCAAAGGAGAGTCATAAATGCAAGTTACAGCTTAACAGGTAGAAGTTTACATCTTGGGAAATGTGGATTTTTTTTTTCTCTCTCCTGCGCTTGCCTTTTACCGCTAAGGGTACAAAGGTGGTAGGAAACTGGCGCTTTGGGGAGGGGGCCCAGATTGAGAAATTAAGCGAATTCTTCCCCACTTGGACGACAGAGTTTATTTCCCCATCCTGCAAAAAGTGAAACAGACGAGTCAGCAAAGCCGTGGATTTTGAATCCCCTTAAACACACACACATACACACACACACACACACACACACACACACACACAACTGGGCCCAATTCGGACAGGAGAAAACGAGAGAGGTGGGGGGCGGTTTCAAAGCAGGAGTCAAAAGTTTCTCCTCCCTCCCTCTCTCTCTCTCTCTTTTCCAACTTTGCTTTTCTCCCCTCCCTCTCCCCCCCCCGCTTCCAAAGGAGGGGAGGGGAAGGGACAGGAGGGGAGGGGAGGGAAAGGCTAACCTTTCAGCAGCTCAGACTCACCGGAATCTGTTGTGAAGTCGGTCCCAAAAATCTGGTTGGGTGAGTTTGAGAGCTGGGAGTCCAGCTGGCGGGTGGCTGGGAGGGAGAGAGGAGAAGTGGGCAGAAACGGAGACCCCTGCCCCAGCCCTTGTCCCTTAAAGGAAGACCCCCTGCAAGCTGGCAGAGTCGCATCGGGTAGAATTTAGGGGTGAAGATTCCGGATCTTGGAAAGGGGCCAGTGAAAAGGGCCCAGCTGGCTGGCCTAATTCTGCGCTCCCTTCTTTTTCCCTGCGTGAAAACTCCCAGGTGAGCCGGGAAGACAGCCAGGTGAGGATGCCCCGAGTGGCGCTGCGCGCAGGTGGAACCCTAACCCTTTTTCCTTTGCGCCCCCTTTTTGGGTGGGTGGGTGGGTGGGGAGGAGGGGGTGCCTTACCTGGCTGCCTTATTCCTGGTTTCAGACACCTGGAGCAAGGTAAACATTTCCTTTTAAGAAGGCTCTCCATCATCCAGGTCACGCTTGTCTCAACGGTGCTTTTTTTCTCTCCCTCCTGCCCCACCCCCCCAAAAGGCAACTGGACTTTTTTGGGTTGTTTTGGATTCTTGGGAAGCTTCTTGGAGGAGAAGCGAAATGTTTTTTTTCAAGGAAAAATACAAGAAAGAAACGTCGCCAAGACACCTCAGATTCTACGCGGGAGAAAACCCGAACAACCAAAGACATATACATACATATACATATACATATACATATACATATACATATACATATACATATACATATACATATACATATACATATACATATACATATACATATACATATACATATACATATACATATACATATACATGTATGTATGTGTGTGTATGTATGTATGTATGTATGTATGTATGTATGTATGTATATGTCTTTGGTTGTTTGGGTTTTCTCCCGCGTAGAATCTGAGGTGTCTTGGTGACGTTTCGACGAAGTCCCATTCGTCATCTTCAGGCTGGTGCTTTCGGCTTCGTGCTTCTAGGAGCAAAGACACCTCAGATTCTACACGGGAGAAAACCCGAACAACCAAAGACCTACATACAAACACCCGTGAAAACCTCAGAAAACATATATATATACTTCTTAGCTTCCACCCTTGGCAAGACTGTGCTCTTAAAATCGCTGCACAGTAAAATCCGTGTGGACGCAGAGAAATGTCTTAATGTTAAGGAGGACTATTCCTCAGATGGAATAACAATAATCATAAAGGTGGAAGGGACCTTGGAGGTCATCTAGCCCGACCCCCCCCCCCGCTCGGGCAGGACACCCATGCAATGAAACCAGGTAAATGAAATGTGTTTTCTTTTTTTCTTCTTTTTTTAAAAGTTTTTTTCCCAGAACATGCTTTTTTATTTTTTTATATCTTTTTACATCCGTCAAAACCCTATAAAGGGAAAACCGCGGATTGACCAGGCATTTCTTATTTAGAACTTATATTTTTATTATTGTAAAATATTATTATTATAAATTATGATTATGAGGATGGTTAATCTTCAATTCGATTCACAGTCTGGGACTGGTAAAAACCTAACCTGTTCAGGTCCTAAGCAAGGACCTAAGAGAGCTGAGAAGGTAACATCTGAGTACATAGGCAGGTCCGAGTAAGGTATTGCTCTAAGTGCTCCTATTACTGCCTGCCTCCAGAAGCGGTGAATGCTCCAACACTGGAAGTTTTTAAGAAGAGACTGGACAGCCATTTGTCCGAAATGGTATGGGGTTTCCTGCCTGAGCAGGGGGTTGGACTAGATGACCTCCAAGGTCCCTTCGAACTTTATTATTATTGTTGTTGTTATTATTATTATTATTATTATTATTATTATTATTATTATTATTATTATTATTAACCAGGGACTTATTTTTCCCGCCAAACTGGAACTGGTGGTGGCTCCATCTTCTACATTTACTTATTCCTCTGTGTGTATTCATGTAGAAAATGAAAATGTATCTTTCGTTTCTGTGTGAGAAGCCTTGGGCAAGTTTTGGAGTGCTTGATTTGTTTTTAAATGGGGAGCTTTCCTCAGTAGCTTTGCACAGACCGCTTTGGCCTGACGGTGGTTTGAGTTAGGGTGTTTAGTAGGAACCTTGTATAAAATTGCTATCGCAATACTCCTAGGAGTCTGAGTTTTAATTATTTGGGACAGGCGGTGAGTAGAAATGTGGGCTTTGCTCCTTTCTATTAGGATCAGACTCTCGCTGGCTAAACAATCTGCTTCTGTCATCTTCCACTCTAAAATTAAAATATTTACCGGAGAAGCTGAACAGAATTTGTAAGAATTGAAGAATGTGTCTCCTCCAATCTCTGCTCTTCATTCTGCCCATTTGAGGGCATCCAGCCGGATCTTAACGCTGAAAAGTTTTGAGTTGTGACTTTTCCTCCTGCAGTTTGCACCTGTGTGTTTAAAAACAAAGTCCCCCCTCCCCCCCCCGACTAGGAGCATTTTATGTTTTTTAGGAGGAACTAAAAATAGTGTCCTTCTTGCAAGGAATATTGAACTTAATTCCTCCCCTCCCAGGGTCTTGATCGCGTTCCTTAGCGCAGAGTTAGGGGCTCCTGGTGTGGGATCACAAAGGTGCGTGTTCATTTGGGCAGGAGCCGAAGGCTGGGCAAACAAACACAATGGATGCTTTGAAGGAGGAAATTAGAATAAGAGAAGAAATTGTCTGGTGGGTTTTTTTACTCCACGGAACCGGTCCCTGGTGCCCAAAAGGTTAATAATAATAATAATAATAATAATAATAATAATAATAATAATAATAATAATAATAATAATAATAATAATAATAATAATAATAATAATAATAAAGTTGGAAGGGACCTTGGAGGTCATCTAGTCCAACCCCCTGCTCAGGCAGGAAACCCTATACCATTTCGGACAAATGGCTGTCCAGTCTCTTCTTAAAAACCTCTAGTGTTGGAGCATTGACCGCTTCTGGAGGCAGGTTGTTCCACTGGTTAATTGTTCTCACTGTCAGGAAGTTTCTCCTTAGTTCTAAGTTGTTTCTCTCCTTGGTGAGTTTCCATCTGTGACTTCTTGTCCTGCCTTTAGGCGCTTTGGAGAATAGCTTGACTCCCTCTTCTTTGGGGCAGCCCCTGAGATACTGGAAGACTGCTCCCATGTCTCCCCTCGTCCATCTCTTCGTTAAACTAGACTTCCCCAATTCCAGCAACCGTTCCTTATATGTTTTAGCCTCCAGTCCCCTGATCATCTTTGTTGCTCTTCTCTGCACTCTCTCCAGAGTCTCAGCATCTTTTTTACATCGTGGTGACCAAAACTGGATGCAGTTTTCCAAGTGTGGCCTTACCAAGGTCTTGTAAAGTGGTATTAACACTTCACGTGATCTTGATTCTCTCCCTCTGTTAATGCAGCCTAGCACTGTGTTGGCTGTTTTGGCAGCTGCAGCACACGGCTGGCTCCTATTTAAGTGATTGTCCACTAGGACACTAGTCCCTCTCACAGTTGCTACTATTGAGAAGGTACAGTTGAAGTGACCTTTTTATTTCTCACCCCCACTTCAGTCTTAATGAGGTCTTGAGACACAAAGCACTCTCCCTCTGTTAATGCAGCCTAGCACTGTGTTGGCTTTTTCGGCAGCTGCAGCACACGGCTGGCTCCTATCTAAGGGATTGTCCACTAAGATTCTGAGGTCCCTCTCACAGTTGCTACTATTGAGCAAGGTGCCCCCTATACTATACCTGTACATTTGGTTTTTTTCTTGCCTAAATGTGGAACCTTATTTTGGGGACCTCTGGGCTAGAAGACCCCCAAAGTCCAATAGACCCCTTACAGCTCTATTATTCTGCTAGTCCTATTATTACGTAGTTATTCCTACAGCTCAGAATTGGGATCCCTAGCAAAGGGTGCTTGGTTCCTTGTCGGTTTCTAAAATGAGATGCATAACTGAAGCAAGGTAAACTTTGGGGCAAGTAGATTGTCAGAATTCTTCTCTCTTCCCGTCCCCCCAGGATGGAACGGATGAACGATTAACCAGCCCTCCTAAATTATTCCAATGCACACTCACCCCTCTTGTTCTCCTAATCCAAACCTCTGGACCGAGGAGATCCCACCCACACCCACACTGCTTTTCAGGGTGGATCTTTATCTTTGATCCTTATTTATGCAGGTGGCCTGTAAGAATTTGGGGCTGCATCGCTGGAGGCTGAAAATATTTGGCCTAACTCCCCTGAGATAAGATAAGATAAGATGAGATGAGAACTATCTCGAATCTACCCTTTCCCAGTTGCAAGTAGTTGAAACTACCCAGATCTTATTAATAGCATAGCCAAGGTGGCTTAATGTCCATGGAGATCCTCAGTCATCCAGGTCAGGCAAGGAGTATAAACCCTATCATTCCTCCACCCTCCAGTCAGAGCTGAAGAAGCTTCTGGAATGAGAAGCGAAACGTCTTCAAAAGAAAAACAAGAAAGTCCAGTTGCCTCCTGGAAAAAAGCATCTTTGGGGCAAAGCTGGCTTAAGGAAATCAGTTTGGTGTAGGAAGGGATCAGCTTAAAAACAGGGAGACTGTGAGTTGCAGTTCTGCCTTAGGCTCCAAGCCAGCTGGGTGATTTGGGGCCAGTCACTTCCTTTCAGCCCTAGGAGAGAGGCAATGGCGAAACGTTTCGGAAAAACGTGGCCAAGAAAAATGGAGGGATTTTTGTGCAAGGAGCCTTCAGGAATCGAATACGACGGGACGGGGGAAGTGGGTTACGTTGCCAAACGGGCACCCTAGTTCCACCTTGTACAGGTAGTCCTCGCCGTTACGACCAGGACTGGGCCCCACATTTCTGTCGCTGAGTGAAACATTGGTCATTAAGTGAATCCCTGCACATGTTAAGTTAGTAACCCTGGTTGTTAAGTGAATCTGGCTTCCGTGTGGACTTTGCTGTTGAGAAGCAAAGGGGGAATCACGTGACTCTGGGACACCGCAACCGTCGTAAGTGTGAGTCAGTTGCCAAGCGCCCGCCTTTTGATCACATGACCGCGGGGATGCCGTAACTGTCGTAAGAGTGACAAATGGTCATCAGTCCTTTGCTTCAGCGCCGTTGTAACTTGGAACGATCACGAAACGAATTGTCGCAGGTGAAAGACTTACCTGTGCAGACTTAAGATTCTTATCCGAGAGTATAAAATAGAAAAACGTTGAAGCCAGAGCTTGATTGCGGGGATTCTCTGTGTGAATGCAAATGTCTGTTCAGTTCCGGTGACTTAGCTCTGAAATATTGTAATTCGTAGATTTTGGCCTTCCTCCCTTAATTTTCCCTTTAATCTGACGATGCTTGGTGTTTTTTCAACATCCTTGAAATCCGTGAGTGAAAGATGGATTAGTCCAGTGGTTCTCAACCTTTTCCGGGGCTCGACCCCGGCCCGCATCGCGCAAAAAAAAATAATGGCGGGCCCGCACTGCGCATGCGCGGCGCGACAGGGCGCATTGCGCATGCGCGGTGTGACGGCCTGCATCGTGATAGGGGGAAAAAATGGCTGACCAAAAAAAAATGGCGGGCCTGCACCGCGCATGCGCGGCGCGACGGGGCGCATCGCGCATGCGCGGCACGATGGGGCGGGCTGCACCACGCATGTGCGGTGTGACAGGGCGCATTGCGCATGCGCGGTGTGACCCCCTGCATCGCGATAGGGGGAAAAATGGCTGACCAAAAAAAATGGCGGGCCTGCACCGCGCATGCGCGGCGCAACGGGGCGCATCGCGCATGCGCGGCACGATGGGGCCCATCGCGCATGCGTGGCGCGACGGGGCGCATCACGCATGCGCGGCGCGACGGTCCACATCGCGATAGGAAAAAATGGCCGACCCCCCCCAAAAATAAAAATGGCCGACCCCAAAAAACAAAATGGCGGACTGCGGTGCTTGGCGACCCCCGTGAAATGGTCGTTCGACCCCAAATGTGGTCGCGACCCACAGGTTGAGAACCGCTGGATTAGTTGGATGGATTAAATGGATGCATATCCAGTTTTTGGGTTTCCGGGGATTCTTCATCCACTAAATGATTTTCATATCCAGTAAATCTTGTTAGTTTTTTTAATTATGTATTTAAATTTTGGTTCCCCCCCCCCAATGATGCTGATTTTGGCTTCGCAGGATACATCAGTCTGACCAGCGGGGTTGAATCTTCTTGAGGTGTCTCTGTATTAAACTGAGGTCTGATGTTGTGCTCTTAAAAAGACATTGCTTTATCAAATTGCAAGGAGTCCAGAGTCTGTCTGTCCTTTGATTTCTAGCTTTGGCACCCCTGCAGAAATATATTTTGACTAATGGAGCAATTAATTCCAGAAAGGCTGTTTGGAAACACAACAATTTCTCAATTTCCCTCCCATAGTTAATGTTAATCAATGCTCTGTTTTAAAAATACAGAAGTTGTATTCCATTCCTACATACAATAGGCTTCCTTTTCTTCAGAAGCTTAGCTGGTTTAAAATAAGTGTCATTCTTGCAGCTTTTACAGATCCCAAGCAAACAATTTCACCCAGTTGGCTCTTAATACATTAAATATTCAGTGTCTGAATATCAACCTCTGATCTTTGCTTGCAGAACTGGGATTCTGGGCAATAAATACACTCCAAATAGTAAAAGAATTTTTTTTAATTGACTTGTGTTTGTATAAACAGTTGGTAAGCCCAGATTGTGGAATTAGCCCACTGAGGGAACTATCAATCACGGCTTGCAATTCCCTATGGCTGTGTTCACAGGTCACATCAAGGTCAAAACCAAACAAATCATAGTCTGACAAGTGAGAGGTGGAACCAATTCGGGAAGTCCAGCTTGACTTGGCTGACGCCTTTGCAAGGAGATTCTCAACTAAAAACCAATTTTAAGATTGCAGCCGTGAATAATGAAAGAGGGGATTAAGAACGGAATTCGGAAGAAATTGGGAAACGTTCAGAAGAAAATAAAACAACTTAGCTGAGAGGCCATCCAGGATTCCAGAGAATTGAAGTTGTTTCTATGAACAGGAAGAGCACAATAGGTTAAAAAAAAAAAAAGATGACTAACCGCATGAAAAAGGCATGATAGTCACGGCCTTCTCTTGATCATTTTTGCTGCTTTGCATTTTGCAACCTCAAAATTCTTTGCTTGCTTCATTAATATCGTGACTTTGGATTCTGAGCTCAGCCTGGGGAGGGGGGCAAAAAAAAATAATGAAGTGGAGTTTTTTTTTATACGACACACAATTCCAGACTGCATTAAACTGGTCGGTTCAAGCCGTCCCGTTTAAAACGGAGCCTGGCGTACAGGTTGGATTCTGCAGTGTTCATACATTTATTTGCCTTAAAAAAAATAATTGCAAACAAAAGCCCTGGCTGAGGTGATCTTCCTTAATCTCTTTCTGCCTCTGTTCCTTTTCTTGGTACGCCCTATATTTGATCAATGCGGTGTCATTCATACGTCTCCAAAACGTCTTTTTTTTCCTGTTTCTCAGTCTTCACTTGAGGCAAGAACTGATTGAGTTTGACAGATTGCAGAAAAACAAAGCAGAACTGGTCTTTTGGACTAAACGGAGAGGAGGCCACCAGGAAGATCTAGATCTGCAGGCAAGATCTGAAAGTTGAGTTTCATCCTTAAGAGCATTTGGGTATTGAGCCAGGAAAGCTGTCTGTCGACCAGGAATTCAGGTTGATTTGAAAGAGTTTTACTTTTCGCTCTAGCCTGTCCTCAGGATCTCTTGGTGGTCTTCCATCCATTTTTTTTTGTTTTTAAGCAAAATTGTCGAGGTGCTGCCCTTGTTGGGATTCCATACATCTTAAGGGTGGTTCCAATGTATTGCTGAATTGCAGATGGAAACGCCAGCTTGATTTTTATGAGTGTTTGATTATATTAAGTGCCTGAAACAAACCTTGGGATAGGTGGCGTGATACATTAGACCGGAGCGTGGTTTCGTGTGCTTTCAAGTCTACATTTAATGTTTCGCGATTTGTTTCGGCTTTGTGCATATTTTCATTTTCCTCTGTGCAATCGTTGACCCAGGGATCTTTCATCTGATGTGAATATTTAATAGTCACTGCGCTGCCTGTATAGAATCTGGCTAAATATTATCCAGGATATGAGATCATGCACTTTGTCCTCACGTAACCATGATTTCTGCTGGGAATGTATATGTATTTGTTGAGTAAACAGTACACAGTATAATCTAAAGCAGTGTTTCTCAACCTTAGCACCTTTAAGAGGTGGGGACTTCAGTTCCCAGAATTCTGGAATGCTGGAAGCCTAGCTGGCTGAGGAATTCTGGGAGTTGAAGTCCCCACCTCATAAAGTTGCTAAGGTTGAGAATAGATAAGAAGAGACTGGTCAGCCATTTGTCCTAAACGGTATAGGGTTTCCTGCCTGTGCAGGGGGTTGGACTAGATGACCTCCAAGGTCCCTTCCAACTTTACTATTATTATTATTAGGATACTTACGGGACCGTTTTCTGCCACATACTTCCCTTCGACCGGTGAGAGCGCAGAGGGTCGGCCTCCTCTGGGTCCCGTCAGTGAAACAATGTTGTCTGGCGGGTCCTAGGGGAAGGGCCTTCTCTGTTGTGGCGCCCACCCTCTGGAACCAACTGCCCGCTGAAGTCCGCGGCCTTCCGAAAGAATCTTAAAACTTATCTTTGCCGGCAGGCCTGGGGATGATTGTGGATTGTTGTGTGAATGATGAATGTGTGTTGGGTTTATTTTTAATGTGTTTTTTTTATTTGGACTTAGATTGTAATATTGTTTTATATATGTTGTAAGCCGCTCCGAGTCTTCGGAGAGGAGCGGCATATAAGTCCAAATAAAATAAATAAAATAAATTATTATTATTATTATTATTATTATTATTATTATTATTATTATTATTATTATTATTATTATTATTATTATTATTATTATTATTATAGCATGAATTGATTTATTATTATTTTTTATGCCGTCCATCTCCCCTGCAAGGTGACTCTGGGCAGCTATTAATTAATGCTCTTTATTTATTCGAAGAATTGTCATTCTGTTCTTCCCACAGAAAAATATCCCAAAAGATTTTTTTTACAACAATCATCCCAGTCCTAGGCCTATTTCTGAATGAAACCGGAATTGTAGGACCTGCTTTAAAAAGGAGAGCCCGGGCCGCATCCGTAGCTGGGAAAAGCTAACCCTAAAATGGCATTTATTTTTTTTTAACGCCAAAGTTTCTCGCCAGCTTTGTGTTTCAGGCTTCGTCAAAAGCAAAATCCGCTCGATTGCTTTCGTTACTCTCTTCCAGTAAAAAAAAGGGGAAATAAAAAAAAAAGCTCCTTGTGGGTGGTTTTTTTCTCTCTTTCTTTTCTTTTCCATTTTATGAATTGTATCTACTTCGAATTAAGAGTCTGGTACGACTGTTTAAGAAATCAATGGCCTTTTTGTCCCTTTCAAGCTGAAGGAGTTAAATCATTTTTTTAAAAAAAATATTCTAATCTCTTTATCCGTGTCACACAGAGCTATTATGCGGTAATACATCCAAGAATTTCTGAAGGCAAACACAAGGACAGGGAAATGTTTTTTGCTCCTTGGTTTAAAAGCTGAATAATAGTAGTAAAAAAAAAGTGGTTTGTGCTGAATATCGGAGCGATCATGCTGTGTATGTTGGGCTTACTGGTTTAAACAGAAAAGGATGTTAGCTTATTGGAAACATGGACTTGCCTATGGCACCGCCAGGTTTCTGAAGATAAAAGCGCGAGATGCTTTCAGAGAACTGGGAACAACTTCAGGCTAATCCTGAAAGAGGAAAAAGAACGGTGTGAAAACAAACTGAGTTTGTTCTTCTTTGTGTTAATGAATGGAATATGCCCAGGGATGAGTCTTATGCAAAATTTGTGCACAGCCTAGCCTGTCATGTTGCGCAGACGTAGTGTTCCAATGCAAAGTTTGCTTGACAGATTAAAAAGGGCCCATTTGTGTGCAACGTGTCAGTGGTACACGCGGGAACTGTGGAAGAGACAAAATATGCACATTGCAACACAAAAGGATATCGGTAATCCTTGTTTAGTGACTGCAACCGGTTCCCATGAAATGGTGGCTAAATGAACCTTGTGGCTCAGTTGCTGCAAAGACCACTAATGGCTGCCTCTCCTTCAGATCAACATTTCTCATGCAGTGTCCTGTGCTTAACCCGTTTTTTTTCCCCCCTTGTTAGGCAGAGAAATTGCTAAAAAAACAAAAAACAAAAAAAAACCACCTCTCTCTTTCCTCCACATCCCAGAATGCTAACTGGGAGTTAACATGCCCTGCTCTGTGACCTTATTTAGTTGATTATACCCCTCCCATTGACTGCAAGCTGCTGCCTGAAACTGACCGGACCTTAATCAGTTTCCCACTAAAGACTTCTGTTGTCCTAAATGGACTCGTTGGTCCCAAAGCTTCCCCCACCACCACCACACCATCTTCCTAATTGGAAATAGTTGGTATCTGAGACAACTAAACCAAGACTACTTTAATGCATCAGTGTGAGTACATAAAAGACAGTACATGCATTACAGAGATGGAAAACATAAGGGAGTAAAGGATCCATACACTATCCATGTGAATGTAATTCGATCCTTCTGTTACTCAATCTAGAGCAGGGCTTTCCAACCAGTGGTATGGGTACCACCTGTGGTACATTGGCACCTGGCAGGTGGTACGCGACCATCCCAGAAAAGTGGGAGCAGGGGAGGGGAATGAGCTGAACCGGTGGCATCACCGCACAAGCCTGAGCGAGAGACGGCTGGAGCTGCAGGGCTGTCAGGACTCAGCGGAAGCGCCAGGATCAGTGCCGCTTTCCAGCTGATCAGCGCTTCTTCAGGGCTCTCAAGGCTCAGTGGAAGCACCAGGATCAGCACCGGGCTCCAGCTGGAGCTCGGCGCTGATCCTGGTGCTTCTGCTGAGCCCTGAAGAAGCGCCAATCAGCTGGAAAGTTGCAGCGTCTCCAAGGTCTTGTGATTTACATTCAGATGCTTGGCAACTGATTCATATTTATGACAGTCACAGTGTCCCAGGGTCATGTGAAGTGACCAAAACCTGCTGCAACCACCCAGCAGATGGGGGGGGAATAAAAACCAAACACCCCCCACCCCACCCCCGCTGCCAATCCTCACAACAGTGAAAACCTCGGACAGGAGGAAGAGCGCTGCCGGGTGGGCAGGCAGGTGTCTTGCTCGGCTGTGGCTTGGGGGGGCACTTTTTTCAGCGCCATTGTAACTTCGAACAGTCACTAAGCGAACTGTTGTAAGTCGAGGACTACCTGTACTTCATCACTTTTTTCCTTTTTTCCTTTTTTTTTTTTTGGTCATCAGATTTTTGACACCTTGCTAGGTGACAAGTGGTACTCAGATATTGCCATATCCTAAAAGTGGTACAATGGATGGAAAGGTTGAAAAGCCCTGACCTAGTTGGGTCATGGAATGCCTGCCAGAAAATAACCAAGTTCAGAGAGCGCCAAGGATCACTCAGGCTTCCGTTTGTGTGCTTTAAACGTCTGCCTACGCACAGACTCCTATCCACTACTTTATATACACGCAGAAAAACCCAGTGCCAATATGTGAAATGTGCTTAATTAAAATTCCCTTGTGGATTGACAAATAAAGGGAAATATTTCTTCACCCAGAGGGTCGTTGGTTTATGGAATTCACTTCCAGAAGGGGTCGTGACAGCTGTCAGCCTTGATAGCTTCAAGGCAGGGTTAGACAGATTCATGGAGGCCAAGTGTATCGGTGGCTATTAAAACGGATGTCCATGTGCCGCCTCTATGTTGGTTGAGGCAGGCAGGATTCCCTTGAGTACCATTTGTTGGGGGTCAAGGGAAAGGGAGGGTTTTGCCTTCTCTTTCTGCTCAAGATCCCCATGTACAATTGGTGGGCCACTGTGTGACACAGAATGCTGGACTCGATGGGCTTTGGCCTGATTCAGCAGGGCTCTTCTTATGTTCTTATGTTCTTATGAGTGGATATTCCCCACCCTCACCTCTTACATAGTGTTCAACTTTGAGCTACTGTTTAGTTAGTTTGGAGATCTGGATATTTCGTGGCCTGTCCAATGTGCATTGCAACATCCCTCTTCAGCTCCTGCTCCTTCGCTCTTAAGCTCGAAATATTTTACAGATCCATTTGATTTCAAAATAGGTTGCGGGTTGCCATTGTAAAACTGGAGATTTTTAAAGCAGTTATCCAGAGCATGGGTGGGGGCGGACTGCAGAGAGAAGGAAGTGTAGCCAGACACAACTCAGAAGTCTTTTAACGCTCGCTTGGAATTGCCTTATAGTTTGGGCTTTATTTTTATTTTATTTTTTTGAGATGTTTAGAAGAGACTCTCTGAGTTTTTAAACGGTCACCATGCACAGGCTCGCATTTGCAACGCTCTAGAGTCCAAGAGACGGAACCGGCTGTGTTCCTGAAGTGGGTAAGAAAATACCTCCCTCCCCAAAATAATAATAATATCAGTTTTGTAAGGCTGAACTGCTATGGGACGCCTTAGACTTTTGAACTGTAATTTTTGAATATGACTGTGTAGCTTAATTTTACGCGGGGAGCTGCCTGGTTTAATTCCAAGCTTTAGGCATGCAGGAAAACCTTGCGGTGTTGTCATGTTGTTGAGATGAAAGCTGGGCCATCCCCTTCTTATGGGGACATAGCATACCCGAAGAATCTAGCTGTAGAACATCTTGGTTTGTATGCATCCTGGTTTAAATGGGTGCCTCGGTGAAAGAGAAACACTTCGATTCAAAGTGAAACTGAGGCGTGCGATTGTTATACTAATTTCCACATCTCTTTAGAGAGAGAGAGAGAAAAAAAAGCTTCTGCAGAGTTCTACATATTAATTGATGACTAAGAATTCTCCAATGTCTCAGGCTATTATTTTGAGCAATGAGGAAATAGATGAAGATTTGGCTTCTTCTTCTTTTCTTTCATTCTTTCCCCACCCCCACCCCACCGAGTCTTAAGGCCTTTTATTCTTTGTACAACTACCTAGAAACAGATCTGGCCTGTTTTCCAAGTTCTCTCTTTGTTGTAAGGAGGTGTGATGGAAAAAAACTGGATTTCACCTGAGCAAAACCAGAGACCCACACAGTCCCTAGCAAAATACCTTCTTTGGAACCAGAATGACCTCCTCACCTCCAGTCAAGTTTGTGTCTGAAGGATTGACCTCTATGGGGAGGTCCTGCTGGGATGAACCAGCTTCAGAAATTTGCTTTATGCATCCAGATTCCAGTGCCCTTCAGATAGGTTGGACTACATTTCCCAAGACCTCCAGACAGCTTTTCTTGAGAAGGCCAAATTGAAGGAGACTGCTGGAAAAACTGAGAGAGGATGGAAATTTGGATTTGACAAACACTTAGGAGACTCCAAGCCCAAGTCCTCTTGAAGCCTCCGTGTAGCTGATTGGGCAAATACTTTGGAGACTCCTGAAGAAAACTCCACTTGGAGGCTCCATGTAGCTCCATGCTTGAGGACCTTCTCTGTACACACATCCAGAAGACACAGCCCTGGTGGGCGGGTCTTTAATGCATGGACAGGCATGTTCAGTTGACCTGCAGGAGCCCTGACAGAACCGTCTTGGCAGAGTGATACCTTGTTGTTGCTTTCAATGTCTTCCAGGATTTAAGTAGTTCTTGGTGCTTGACAGAGGCAAATCCGTGGGCTGCTTCAATGGACAGAGATATACATCCAGAGACAGTATTTAAAAATGGGCGTCTTTGGGATATAGGAACAGGATGCCCCAACAGGACAGCCAGCTTAGCTGAGTGGAGAGCCTTCTGATCCAGTTCTTTCTAGTGGAAAAGAAATAGGTAATGGAAAAATAAAAATAAATAAAAAGAAGAATCTGAATAGAAGCTGTCATGAAAATATACCATTGCCTGAGTACGTGGTTGATCACAATCTGCCCTACAAAATATCACTCGCAGCTTTACAATTTGCTGAGTGTTGAAATGCCTCTCAATCATCCCGTTCCTCTCCAAAAGAAGGAAGTTGGCTAGAGAAATTAGAGCAGGGGTCCCCAACCCCCGGTCCGTGGACCGGTAGCGGGACAAGGCATGCCAGCAACTGATCCGCACAAACAAGCAAAGCGCCATCCGTGGGATGCAGGCAGCACACAAAACCACGCTCCCTCCAGTCCATGGAAAAACGTCTCTCCACGGAACTGGTCCCTGGTGCCCAGAAGGTTGGGGACCTCTGGTCTAGAATAGGGGGTCCCCAACCCCCAGTCTGTGGACCAGTACTGGGCCACGGCATGCCAGCAACCGGTCCACACAAACAAGCATCCATGGGATACAGGCAGCGCACAAAACCACGCTCCCTCCGGTTCACGGAAAAAAACTCTCTCCGCGGAACCGGACCCTGGTGTCCAAAGGTTGGGGACCACTGAATTAGAGCATCGTCAGCAACTACTTGGCTAACCAACCTGCTCATACATACAGTATTATTCAGCAGCAAAGTTTGGTTGTGTGGGTCAAATTATTTTTTGTCTCTCTACTAAAATCATTCTAAATAAATTAGATCCAGCGCAGGTGGTCTTCCACAAGGGTGCCCCAAATTTATGTTACTGAGCGAGGGAACTGTTCAGGAAATGTCGCCCCGTTTTACGACCTTCGTTTTCCTAGAAAAAAAGAACGGCAGGTCACTTGTCTTAAAAAATACTCGTTTTAAAATTGGAAGAAGAGGTTGTGGAGCCTCTTGGTGGCCACCATTCCATCTGGTGACGTGTCCTGTGAAGACGGTCAGGCCCCAAAGCTGCTGGACTGGAATTGTAGGAAGCAGTAAAGGCGGAACCCAGATTTTTCCTGATAAGAGAAGCAGATATTTTGTTTTTTAAAGGCAGGGGACTGGCCGTTAGGAGACGCTGGGCAGAGTATCTTTCTGCCTCTTTCTTCAGTCCTCGGTTGGGGGGGGGGCTCCAAGGCGTTCAAGGCCTTCACCGTCTCCTCAGGAAGGAGAATTCTGGAATAGTCCGTAACACTCATGCGGTTTTCTAGGCATTGGGATTAATTCAGATGTTTTAGATAAGGAAGACATATATTTTTTTGACGTTGTTCTTTCTTCAGAGGTTTTGTTGTAGACGGATTCTGGTTTTGGTGGTTGAAGAACATTTTGGAGGGTGCCTGTTAGGACATCACTGACAGTTTATCTGTCTGTCTATCATCACTATCCTAACCTTCCTTCCTTCCTTCCTTCCTTCCTATCTATCTATCTATCTATCTATCTATCTATCTATCTATCTATCTATCTATCTATCTATCTATCCATCTATCTTCATCTATCTATCTATCTATCATTATTATCTAATCTATCCATCTATTATCATCTATCATCACTATCCTATCTATCTATCTATCTATCCATCTATCTTCATCTATCTATTATTATTATTATTATTATCTAATTATCCATCTATTATCATCTATCATCACTATGCTATCTATCTATCTACCTATCTATTATTATTATCTAATCTATCCATCTATTATCATCTATCATAACTATCCTATCTATCTATCTATCTATCTATCTATCTATCTATCTATCTATCTATCTATCTATCTATCTATCTATCTATCTATCTATTATTATTATCTAATCTATCCATTATCATCTATCATCACTATCCTATCCTATCCTATCTATCTATCTATCTATCTATCTATCTATCTATCTATCTATCTATCTATCTATCTATCTATCTATCTATCTATCTATCATCTGTCTATCTGTCTCTCTCTCTTTCTGTCTATCTCATCTATTTATATTTCTCCTTTATTGTTTTTACAAATAATTCAAGATGGGTGAACACATCCAACATCCCTTCCTCCTCCTATTTCCCCCACAATAACAACACAACAGTGAGGTGGGTTGGACTCCGAGACAATGGTTGACCTAAAATCGCTCAGCTGGCTTTCATGCCAAACGTGGGACTAGAATTCACCGTCTCCTGGTGATTGGCCCAAAGTCACCCAACCAGCTTTCATAGCTAAGGCGGGGCTAGAACTCACCGTTTCCTGGTGATTGGGCCAATGTCACCCAACCGGCTTTCATGGCTAAGGTGGGACTAGAACTCACCATCTCCTGGTGATTGGGCCAAAGTCACCCAACTGGCTTTCATGGCTCTACGCCCACGTCTTAACCCCCAGACCAAACAGTCTTTCTTTGTGCTTTGAAAGCCTAGAGGAAAAAAAGCAATAGGCAATCAAAATATTAATTATTCTGCTCAGCAAAGAACTTCCTTCTCCATTTTAACTAGCGTCGTACAAACAATGATCTCAAATTATTCTTGCTTGCAAGGCACAAAGTTTTGATGTGCATAAGTCTACTAAAATGTCCAGTATGTGTCATTTTCCGCTCCAGTGACTTAAAAATACCCAATTAACTGGAGTACTTCCATACATCCTCTATATCTGTATTTGAGAAGAAGATTTTTTAATTCTTACCGGCCATGTTGTCCCCGGGTTTTCTCTGGATGATCCCATGGAAAAGAACAGATGCTATTAATTCTAAAGAAAAATGAAAATAAATGGGTCCCCACCCCCTTTCTTCCAAACTGAGATTGTTGATTGGGTAGGAGCAATCTGGCTTTGTAAATAAGCCCATTTGCTCAGATTCCTGGTTTTTTTTCTTCATCTTTCACCAAACACGTGAACTATTTAGATTAGCAGTTCTCAACCTGTGGGTCGCGACCCCATTTGGGGTCGAATGACCATTTCACGGGGGTCGCCAAGCACCGCAGTCCGCCATATTTTTTTTTTTTGGTCGGCCATTTTTTTTTTTTTTGGTCGGCCATGTGCGATGCGGGCAACCCCGGAAAAGGTTGAGAACCGCTGATTTAGATGTTTTGACAGAACTATTTTATGACAATCTATGTTTCAAACACAGGAGTTAAGTGGGTCCACTTACAGGCAATCCTTGATTAACAATAGCTCATGTAGTAACTGTTTGAAGTTGCAACGGCATTGAAAAAATTGAATTATGATCGTTTTTTGCACTTATGACCCTTGCAGCATTCCATGGTCACATGATCAAAATTCAGATGCTCGGCAACTGACTAGTACGTATGACAGTTGCAGTGTCCCCGGGTCACGTGATTCCCTTTTGCAACCTTCTGACAAGCAAAGTCAATGGGGGAGCCCGATTTGGTTAACAACGGTGTTACTAACTAAATAAGTATAGTGACTCACTTAATAACTGTGGTAAGAAAGGTCATCAAATGGGGCAAAACTCACTTAACAAATGTCTCACTTAGAGACAGAAATTATGGTCGTAATTATGGATTTTAACTGATAGATTAATTGTTCTGTCAGGAAATTTCTCCTTAGTTCCAGGTTGCTTCTCTCCTTGGTTAGTTTCCATCCGTTGCTTCTCGTCCTGCCTTCAGGCGCTTTGGAGAATAGCTTGACTCCCTCTTCTTTGGGGCAGCCCCTGAGATAGTGGAACGCTGCTATCCTGTCACCCCTGGTCCTTCTCTTCATTAAACTGGACACCCCCAATTCCAGCAACCCTTCCTTGTATGCTTTAGCCTCCAGTCCCCTGATCATCTTTGTTGCTCTTCTCTGCCCTCTTTGCAGAGTCTCCACATCTTTTTTTGCAACAGAAATGTTTGGCAAAGTTTGAACTTTCCAGAAAGAAAGAAAGAGAGAAAGAGAGAGAGAGAGAGAGAAAGGAAAGAAAGAAAGAAAGAAAGAAAGAAAGAAAAGGAAAAGAAAGAAAGAAAAAAGAAAGAAAGAAAGAAAGAAAGAAAGAAAGAAAGAAAGAAAGAAAGAAAGAAAGAAAGAAAGAAAGAAAGAAAGCTTCTCTACTTGTCTAGCCTCGATCCTTTTTAAATAGTTGACTTAACGCTCTTGGCTTTTGCTCTTCACATGACCTTAACGTGGCCTGATGGCGCAATACTAAAGCGTAGGTAGAAACAGGTTTGTTGGCTCTGGAGAGAAGTGCTGAAACACTCTTCTGCAAATTCCTGAGTTTCAGGGTACGTAATTTTCTACCTGCCCCGGAGACGTTGAGGGAAAGAGCTCTTGAATGTCTACATTAAAAACAGATCCTTCATCTCGAAGAGGTTGTATAAACAGCAGTTGCTGGAAGAGAACGTACAATTAACTAAGGTAACCTTTGCCAATCTGGGATCTCTAGCAGTTTTGAGGGCCAAATCCTCAGAAATTTGTCCGGTGTGGCTAAACCCTATATAGCAGGGGTCCCCAACCCCGGGCCCGTACACCGGTAACAGGTCAAGGCATGCCAGCAACCGGGCCATGCCCCCTTCTGGTCCGTGGAAAAACCTCTCCCCACGGAAGCGGTTCCTGGTGCCCAAAAGGTCTGGGGCCTCTGCTATATAGAATTAAAATCACAATGACAACAGAACTGAGGGGGGAGGGGGGGAAGCCACCACTTTTAGTGACCAAAGAAACTCACAGTTGGTGATGTTTTTCTGCTCAGGGATTTGGGCTGACCCAACCGGATCTGAGGCTGGTGACTAGACAGGAGATATCTTGGGTTGAAATCAGGGAAGCCTCTGTTATCTTTAGAAACTATTGGTCATCAAAGTAACAGCCTGAAGCAGAAGATGAAAGTGAGTTTGGAGAACTCCAGGGTTGGACAAGCTTCAGTGGAGATTTAAAAAATGGACTTTCGTGGCCTCAGGGTAGAGACAGAAAGTCCACAGATGGAGTTGACCTGACTTGACCTCGGCAGACTTTGCAAAGTTGCCAGTCTTGTTTGCAATCGCAAGCAAACATCTTCTTACACTGGGAGGTGCAGAGATGCCCTCCGTGGCTTTGAAGAGGTGCAGTTGAAGGGCCACTGCTATGAAGGTCCACCTACACTTGAAGGTGCAAAGTCCCTCCCATGGGTCGAAGGACCACTGCCATGAAGATCTAACTAGACTTGGAGGTGCAGAGGTCCTCACCATGGTTTTGAAGAGGTGCAGTTGAAGGTCCACTGCCATGAAGATCTGACTAAACTTGAAGGTGCAAAGTTCCTCACCATGGGTTGAAGGACCACTGCTCTGAAGGTCTACCTACACTTGAAGATGCAAAGTTCCTCACCATGGCTTTGAAGAGGTGCAGTTGAAGGACCACTGCCATGAAGATCTGACTAAACTTGAAGGTGCAAAGTTCCTCACCATGGGTTGAAGGACCACTGCCATGAAGATCTAACTAGACTTGGAGGTGCAGAGGTCCTCACCATGGTTTTGAAGAGGTGCAGTTGAAGGTCCACTGCCATGAAGATCTGACTAAACTTGAAGGTGCAAAGTTCCTCACCATGGGTTGAAGGACCACTGCTCTGAAGGTCTACCTACACTTGAAGATGCAAAGTTCCTCACCATGGCTTTGAAGAGGTGCAGTTGAAGGACCACTGCCATGAAGATCTGACTAAACTTGAAGGTGCAAAGTTCCTCACCATGGGTTGAAGGACCACTGCCATGAAGATCTAACTAGACTTGGAGGTGTAGAGGTCCCCACCCTGGCTTTGAAGAGATGCAGTTGAAGGACCACTGCTATGAAGGTCTACCTACACTTGAAGATGCAAAGTTCCTCACCATGGGTTGAAGGACCACTGCTATGAAGATCTGACTAAACTTGAAGGTGCAAAGTTCCTCACCATGGGTTGAAGGACCACTGCCATGAAGATCTAACTAGACTTGGAGGTGTAGAGGTCCCCACCCTGGCTTTGAAGAGATGCAGTTGAAGGACCACTGCTATGAAGGTCTACCTACACTTGAAGATGCAAAGTTCCTCACCATGGGTTGAAGGACCACTGCTATGAAGGTCTACCTACACTTGAAGATGCAAAGTTCCTCACCATGGCTTTGAAGAGGTGCAGTTGAAGGACTACTGCCATGAAAATCTAACTACAGGTGCAGAGGTCTTCACCATGGGTTCAAAGAGGTGCAGTTGAAGGACCACTGCCATGAATTTGAACATGACTACTTTGGGGGACAAATGTGTACCTCATGACTCTTTTTCAAAGGGGGGCAGGAGTGACTTCCTTTAGCATTTTTGTCAGCAAGAAAAGAATAATGTCAGGTGTGAGGTCTATCTTGCTACTTCACTGGCCCATTTTTCTTACCCGCAGAGTGCTTTATTCCGTGAGAGAAACACAATACCCTTCTCCTTAAGGATCTATGGTATATATAGGATAGACTAATACTTTATTCTAATTAAGGGATATTAGTGGAAGAAGAATTAAATAAAATTTATAATAAAAACTAAGGTATTAGAATATATTTGGAAGGAATACCCGAACTGATAAGAGTTTGTATTTAAAGTTAATTTGATCATGGTTGTATAAATTTTTAAAGTGTTAGAAACAGGTACAGGTTGATTAAATTTAAGCTAGATTGAACTATTTTAAATAAACTATGTTAGTTAAGGGGAAAAGAGAGGGAATACTAGAGGTGTTGACTGAATTATGTATCAATGTTTTGTTTTTCGATGATTGTTCACGGTGTGCTTTGAGCACTTTGTTGTAAAATTAAAAAAAAAACCAATAAAATTCTTATAACAAGGATCTATGGAATATCTGGGGCTGAATCTCTCTTTTTTAGAAGCTTGGCCATTTCATACGATTTCTTAGGACAATCGTAGAAATACAGGGAGTTTATTTTATGTATTAATTGAATTTATGCGGTTTCTGTTTTTTTTTTGTTTAACAGAGAGTGATTCTGGCAGCATGCCATTCAATAATAATAATAATAATAATAATAATAACCCTAAAACAATTATCACCTAAAAACCATTATAAGTAATTATGTAAAAAAAAACATTAAAGGCTATAAAGGCAGAGCTGAATAAGGGAAGAAAAGAAATGAGGAATGGTCATAATAACAGAGCCACTTCACTATATACTCATTAAATTTATAAGGCCACCCATCTCAGGGAAAGTGACTCTGGGAAGTGTAAAACAATACAATAAAACAATAAATACTAATCGTTACCTAAATAGGTTGCTTCTTATCAGGATCTCAAGGGTGTGCAGCGATACGTTCCTGTAGCCATGCTGGCCATCTTATCAAGAAAGTCCAAGGATTTCGAATCTGGTACCTTCTGCCTATCGCGAAAATGTTTATTACCAAACTAGGGCTCCACCCTTCATTGTGAAAACTTTGTTCAGCGTTGCGTTTGTTCATTTCGGCCTACAGTTTGTAGACCACCCGACTCCCAACAACGGTGGCCAGCATACAATTAGAAATTGCAAAGGGAAAAAAGAGCGTTAGGGTCCTCGGTGCTCTCTGAGCTTGGCTGTTTCCTTGCAGACGTTTCATTACCCAGCTAGGTTACATCATCCGTGCGAGGAGAAGGGAGTGGGGTTTGCTGTCTTTTAAATGCCAGTGGCTTGCCCTCTCAGTGTGGGTGAGAATGGCGGTTGGGCTGCTGCTTACTTTTAGCTTGTTTGTCTGAATCGGTGGTTCCTTGGCTGGGGTATTGGTTACTTCTTGATTGTTGGTTTAGTGTTAACCTTGATTGTTAATCTCTGCTTACCTGGGCGTTGATTGCTGATCAGGAGATATTTTTGCTTTTTGCTTGTCTAATCAAGGAACCACCGAGAACACTCCCACTGCACTGACAGGACAAGCCACTGTATATACTGGCTGTGGAATTCTGGGAGTTGAAGTCCACATGCCTTAAAATTGTCAAGGTTGAGAAACACTCAGAGCAATCCCCTCCCTTCTAGCACTGATGATGTTACCTAGTTTGGGTCATGAAACGTCTGCAAGAAAACAGGCAAGCTCAGAGAGCACCAAGGACCCCACAGCCCTCCTTCTTCTCTTCCTCCTCCTCCTCCTCCTCTCTGCAAACCCCCCCTCCCTTCTAGCACTGATGATGTTACCTAGTTTGGGTCATGAAACGTCTGCAAGAAAACAGGCAAGCTCAGAGAGCACCAAGGACCCCACAGCCCTCCTTCTTCTCTTCCTCCTCCTCCTCCTCCTCCCTTTCTCCTCCCTTCCTCCTCTCTGAAAACCCCCCTCCCTTCTAGCACTGATGATGTTACCTAGTTTGGGTAGTGAAACATCTGCAAGAAGAAAACCAAGCTCAGAGAGCATTAAGGACCCCACAGTCGTCGTCGTCGTCATCCTCCTCCGCCTCCGCCTCCGCCTCCTCCTCCTCCTCCGCCACCTCCTCCTCCTCCTCCTCCTCCTCCTCCATGAATGAATGAATAGAAAGAATTAATTAATTAATGGATGCCACGAATTGTTCAACAGGTACATGCAGGCATCTTTTGAATTCCCTCAACAAAACACTTCTGATTTTGGTTGATCGTAAAAAAAAAAAAGAAAAAAGATTAGGACTGGGTGAGGACCGCGTAGGAGACCACCAGAAGCATCCCCAAGCATTCCTTCCCTAGAGATGGAGAAATCAAACCTCTGCCCCACGAGAAGGAAGGCACAAGAAATCACTCTGGCGACGTTACAAAGAACACCATGCGGAGCATGTCTTTACGTGGTCATTGTGGCGTCGGTTATTTTCAGCTCAGAATAATCTCTACCATTTGAACGTCTTAGAGCGGGGGTCCCCAACCCCCCCCCAGTCTGTGGATTGGTACCGGGCCGCGGCATGCCAGCAACCGGTCCGCATAAACAAACAAAGCTCTGTCCCTCGGATGCAGGCAGCACACAAAACCGCGCACCTTCCGGTCCGCGGAAAAAAAATTCTCTCCACGGAACCGGTCCCTGGTGCGCAAAAGGTTTATTTATTTATTTATTTATTTGTTTTATTTGGACTTATATGCCGCTCCTCTCCGAAGACTCGGACCGGCTTACAACATATATAAAACAATATTCACAATCTAAGTCCAAATTAAAAAAAAAAAGCATTAAGAATAAAACCCCAACACACATTCATCATTCACACAACAATCCACAATCATCCCCAGGCCTGCCGGCAAAGATAGCTTTTAAGATTCTTTCGGAAGGCCGGGAGGGTGGGAGAAACGCAGACTTCAGGGGGCAGTTGGTTCCAGAGGGTGGGCGCCACAACAGAGAAGGCCCTCCCCCTAGGACCCGCCAGACGACATTGTTTCGCTGACGGGACCCGGAGGAGGCCGACCCTGTGCGCTCTCACCGGTCGAAGGGAAGTATGTGGCAGAAGGCGGTCCCGTAAATATCCTGGTCCCATGCCATGAAGGGCTTTATAGGTAATAACCAACACCTTGAATTGCGCTCGGAGACCGATAGGCAGCCAATGCAGCATGCGGAGAGTTGGCGAAATGTGGGCACAACGTGGAAGGCCCACAATTGCTCGCGCAGCTGGGGGCCTCTGCTCTAGTCTACTGCAACGGGAAGTCGGAAGTCAGTCTCTCTCCCCCCCCCGTCCCTCACTTTCTTCTTTCTCCCTTTTTCCTCCCCACTGTGTCCTGCTATTTGCTTTGTAGTTGGTATCTGACTTCACAACTTAATAGAATGTTATTTAAAAAGAAAGAAATTGAGGGCTATCTGTAGGAAAAATGCAGAACCGCATTAGAATGAGAGCTAGCTATGCAAATACAAAGCCTTCCCATCTTCCGAGCCGTAGTCCGCCCTTAGTTGGTTTAAATTATTTTTTCTATTAAAAAAACAAAACAAAAAAACCCCCAAATAATCTTCAGAATTTGCATGGTTACAGAATTTGCTGTTAGGACAGCCCACGGGAGTGGACTGTTTGCATGATCCTTCCTTATTTTCATTTCTGTGCCTGGGTTCTTTCCTCCCTCCCCGCCCATGTAGCACGGGAGTATCTTGCTTGTAGAGTTTTTAATCTCCTCCTATTTGCAACCTCTGCTAGTCCCCTCCACCACCCAGTTCCTGCTCATAAGGAAGCATTTGTGGATCTGCAAAAAAAAAAAAAAAAAGTCTCCCTGCTACGGAGCCAGGTACGCTGTGAGTGTGGAGATTATCTTTTTCACTGATGTCACCAGTGCAACCAAAAGCAGGGAAGGGCCACAGTACACACTCCAGCGTTGCGGTGTCATATTTGGCTTCATTTCCTGGTTGAAGGAGGCATTGGTAGTTTGAAGGCCGGGTCCCTGAACACTCTTTTCCTCTCTCCCCCTTTCTATATTAATCTGGGGTTTTTAAAGATGGCTTACAATGGTCTTTTTGGTGCCTGCGAGTTCAAAGCTTGCTACAATCATGAAAAGATCATTGCCATGCTCACAGCTCACATCCCTGTAGCGACCTTTGGGATAGCAGGCGCCACACCACGTCACACCAGGAGCCAGCAATGTGCAGCAGCCGCCCCAAAAGCCCACACAATCCTGGGTTGTATAAACAGAGGCATAGAATCAAGGTCACGCGAGGTATTAGTACCGCTTTATCAAGCCCTAGTAAGGCCACACCTGGAACGCTGCAGCCAATTTTGGTCACCCTATCACAAAAAAGAGGTTGAGAGTTTGGGAAAAGTTCAGAGAAGAGCAACTAAGATGATCCAAGGCCTGGAGACTAAAACATACGAAGAACGGCTACGGGTCTTGGGTTTGGCTAGTCTAAAGAAAAGAAGAAATAGGGGAGACATGATAGCAGGGTTCCAGTATCTGAGGGGCTGCCACAAAGAAGAGAGGGGGGTCCACATTATTCTCCAAAGCACCAGAGGGCAGGACAAGAAACAATGGATGGAAACTGACCAAAGAGAGAAGCAACCTGGAATTAAGGAGAAACTTCCTGACAGTGAGGAGAATCAACCAGTGGAACAGCTTGCCACTAGAACTTGTGGGTGCTCTATCATTGGAGGTTTTTAAGAATAGGCTAGACAGTCACTTGTCTGAGATGTCTAGGTTCTCCTGCCCGAGCAGGGGGTTGGAGTAAAAGACCTCCAAGATCCCTTCCAACTCTATTCTATTCTCTATTCCCTTCCTTCCTTCCTTCCTTCCTTCCTTCCTTCCTTCCTTCCTTCCTTCCTTCCTTCCTTCCTTCCTTCCTTCCTTCCTTCCTTCCTTCCTTCCTTCCTTCCAGTGAAACAGCCTGCCTCCAGAAATCGTGGGCGCTCCATCACTGGAGATTTTCAAGAAGAGGCTAGACAGTCACTTGTCTGAGACGTATAGGTTCTCCTGCTTGAGCAGGGGGCTGGTCTAGAAGACCTCTAAGGTCCCTTCCAGCTCTATTCTATTCTTTCTACCCCTATCCTTACTAAAAAGCTTAATTGTGGCATCAACAGAGGGATGGTTTCCAGATCATGTGAAGTGATAGTACCGCTTTATGCTGTGCTGGTAAGACTTGGAATACTGCCTCAAATTCTGGTCACCATGATACAAAAAAAGAGAGAGAGAGAGACTTTGAGACCCTAGAAAGGGTTCAGAGAAGAGCAACAAGGATGATTAGGGGACTGGAGGATAAAACACATGTTGAGCTGAAGAAGCTTCTTGGATGAGAAGTGAAACATCTTCAAAGAAGAACAGTGAAGTCCAGATGACTCATGAAAAAGCACCCTTGGGATAACGATGACCTGGATGATGAAGAATCTCTACAGACATGCATTGAACAGTTGCAGAAATTATATCTATCTAGTTCAACGGAGAGAAGGATGAGGGGTGACAGGATAGCAGGATTTGAGGAGCTAGTCCCAGACAAGAGGGAGAGTCAACTTGTCTTCCAAAGCACCCGAGGTCAGGACAAGAAGGAAGGGGTGGATGATCACAAGAGGAAGATCCAACCTAGAACCTAGAATTTCCTGATAGTGAGAACAACTAATCAATGGAATGAGTTGCTTCCAGAAGTTGTGGGTGCTCCATCAAGAAGAGACTGGACCAGCTATTTGTCCAAAACGGTATAGGATCACCTGCCATGGGAAAGGGGTGATGACTAGAAGACTTCCAAGATTCCCTTCCAAAACCTATTATTCTAGATTCTATGTAGGAGGTTGTCTTGGACCGTCTGTGGACTGTGTCAAGGGTGACATCCAAAACTCAAATATTCAGTAAGATAGAGGACTCTCCACCCTTGGCCTTCTTAATAACAAAATTACCTTTGGGCTATTTGTGTCCCGATGATAATAGCTTTGGAATGCAGAGGGAGTCCATAAGTTCCCGGAATAGGGCGGCATAGAAATTTAATAAATAATAAATAATAATAATATTTTGCTTGGGAATAGTTTTGTGGCTTAGATATGGCAACAATCTCACAAGGGGAGGGAGGCAGGAAGGAGCTGTGCAGATCTTCAAGGAAACGGGTGAGATACTTGGAGCATCTCCTTGCGTCAGACTACAACTTCCATCAGCTCTGTCGGTTATCCCTTCGGGCCACAGGAGGAGGAGTATGGATGCCGTAGTCCAACACTCTGTGAGGGGCCCACGTTGAGACTGTGAAACTGTAGTTTGTGAGTTTCAGCTACGACGTCCGACTTTGATCAGAAGACCTTCTGCCATACTTCAGTAGCTTCCTGGGGGATTGGGCTGCCTAACCCAAGTCCCGGCTGGGGATTATGGGTGTTAAACCCAACACGTCTGGGGAAGATCAGTTTTGGGAAGGTTGATCTCTGGGCCTGCCCGCAAGGACCTTGTCATTTCAGATCCTTTTTTTGGATAGTGGCGTTGCTGGTTTCTGTTCTCTTTGTGTAATTTTTAACCAGAATGGAATGCAGAAAGTCTGGTTTGAAAAGTGGTAGAGTTTTAACTTGGGGGCAGACGTGAAAAACTGGCAGCGAAGGAAGACAGACTGCCTTATGGGAAAACAAGTGTGTGTGTCTGTGTGTGTGTGTCTGTGTGTAAGTGTGCTCACACACATTGGTGTATTGTGTGCACCTTATCAGTGAGAGTTTCGTGTTCCCATTCTCTTTTTTTTTTCCCTCCAGCCTTCTTGCCTTCAGATTGTTTATTACAAATGGCTCATTTAAAATAAAATAAAATAAAATAAACCCTATTGAGATGTCTTGGTCTCAATATTTAGAAATTATTCAGAATTCTGTTTACCAGCCTGTTCTTTATTCATTGTTCCTGGCTGGGTTTTTTTCCCCCCTTCTTCTTCTTCTTTTCAGTCCAATGTGCCTTGACTTCAGAACTGATTGAACAATGAGAGATCCGTGATCCGACTTTATGCCCGACAAGGACTTGGGAATAATTTTGGCTGTCCTTCCCCCCTCCGCCCCTGTTTAGGGCTGCCTCACCTTGCCGCCTGCTCCACTTTCAACCTTCGACTCAAAGTCCTTGCTCTGTGTTTGTGTTACCTGCAGGCAAGGTTGGGGTGGCTTTTGTTACCTTAGATCCTGTGTGTGCCACCGTGTTTGCAAGAAGGGTGGGACGAGAGGCTGGTGAGCCTCTTGTAAAACATTTACAAAAACCAGCCAGCCATAGCTTTGAAAAGCATTCCAGCTGGCTGTGGGAGGAGAAACAGCGAACGTAGTACGTGAGCAGGCGAAAACGGCAGGTATTCGCCAGGTACGTTTGGATATTTTTGCTTTTTTTCTTCTTATTCCAGAGTCAGGGATGAAGGGGTATCCTTTGCCACGGCCGGGATGTGGAAATGAAAGCAGTCACAAACCCCTTTTAAGAAAGAAGGGGAGGGAATCCTGACTGGCCCAAGTTCACCCAGAGTGGATGGTTGTGATTTTTTTAATATCTTTTTTTTTTTTAACAGGAAGGGGAGGTGGTGTAACCAGGTATCCATGGGTCTAGCTAGGGCTTTGCCAATGTGCAGCGGTTTGCAGCCTGGATTGAAGTTCTCCTCTGAATTCTGTCCCAGGTTTCTGCTAAATAATCAGCAATTTCTGGGGACGTTTTAACTGGCGCTTGGAAAGCGAATCGCACGTCCAAGCGGTAGTAAGAAAACTTTTCTGCTTTCGAGGGTTGAGGAAGGATGTTTTGCTCGTAACTGGAGACTACACCATATGCAGTAACACATAGGTTAGGTAGATTGAGTAACATCTCTCGCTGTATATATATATATATATATATATAAGTTTTGATAGCCATTACCTGTGGCGAAGGCAAAAAACCTCATTTGTAGCTTGCCCGTGCTGTTACCAATTGTGTTGCTGCTGTCTAAATGCATTATACAAACTACAGTAATCAAGCAGAAAGTTCTTTTTCTATTCATGATTTTTCTTCTGTTTCTTTCTCTCTCTTTCTTCTCTCTCTTGCTGGTCCAGTAGATTATAGAAATGCTTTGGGCCAAAGTTCAGAATTTCTGTTGCCTTGGAGAAAGTGTCCTGCAATTGGTTTCCTAAGCACAATCGATATATCGAATAGCGCGCTGTCCTTTTATTATTTTTCCCCCTCTCTTTTTCTATTCTTTCTGCGGTTTCAAATGGTAAATCAGATTATTTAGAATCGGTAGACCCCAGATTGAACAACTCTTACACTGAAATAATACAAGTTTAAAAAAAAGAGACTTTTTCCCATAACCCTGTGTCTTCAGAAATAGGATTAGCGTGTTTGAAGTGGCCTTAAAGCAAACGATTATCAAAAAAAAAAAAATGAAGCTTCAGATTGAAGGCATTTCCATCCGTAATTTAAACACGTTGATTTAGACCGGCTCCATTTCTGCCTGCTTTTAGAATTTCAGTACAATACAAAAAAAAGGAGAGGAGCGCACGAAATAGTCATACGTAACATTTTGATAAAGCTTTCACTTGGGGTTTGGAAAGGCACAACTGAAAACCACAATTATATGGTCTTTAAAAGTGATAATCAGAAGAATTAAAGTGGGTTTAGGAGAAATCACACAATGGAGTCTTGGAAGTACTTTACAAGGTAAAGCTTTGTTTGAGTTGACGCTTGACGAACACGGCTAAGTCTGTGTAGCCCGCTTGGCACCACAATAGATATTATTTGATGTTGCTTTTAAGGACATTCTCCTTTCTCCACCGACCTCGCCTGGATTGTCTCCCATCCGAGTACTAACCAAGATTGACTGCTTAGCTTTTTCAAGTTCAGCCACAACTGTCTACGTGAAACCATCTGGTAGCAAATACGATCGTAACTAACACGGTTTATTTCCCAGTAAAGCGTTTAAGGTTGTAAACTAAGTTTGTTGTGTTGCATTACTGCTTTGGAAGTATGGGCTGTTTTTTTCCCTAACTGAGTTTGGGGCCCTTCTGGGTTTGTTGGTTGGTTTGGACTACCAGTTGATCAGTCTGCTGAAGTTGGCATCTAAAGATCAGCCTACGTGGGCCTGAAAACCATTTTTTAAAAAAATCCCATTATTAACCATGGAAGTGTAAAATAAAATTTAAAAAAAACCTCACTTTAGGCCTCTCTACATTTTGTCTGGAGTCCATTTTCTGGTTAAAAGGCTGAAATAGAATGTGGGTGTCCCCTTGGACTCTGAAGCTCATGGGATGCTTTGAGACAGACAAAATTCACACGGAGTTCCTTGACAGAAAAGCAGAATAAAATACAACTAGCCTTTGACTTAGGAAGAATTTGTTTAGTGACCGTTTGGAGTTACAACAGCACTAAAAAAAATTGACTTATGGCCATTTTTCACAATAACAACTCTGGAAACATGCCCACCGTCACGTAATCAAAATCCGGCCGCTATTTACGACGGTCACCGTGACCCCGGGGTCACGTGATCCCATTTTGAACCTTCCGACAAGCAAAGTTAACAGGGAAAAGCCAGATTCACTTAACAAACTGGTTGCTAACAGCTGCAGCGATTCGCTGAACCAGCATGGCAAGGAAAGTCGTAAAATGGAGCAAAACTCACTTAACAAACATCTCACTTAGCAACAGCCATTTTGGACTCAGTTGGAAAAGATTGTTCTGCTTTGGGTTTCAGATTATGCTCGCCACCCAAACTGGATGCACTTCCTTTCCGTTTAAGAGCTTTCATTTTCTTTTCTTTTTTTTTTTAATGAAAAAATTCTTTTATTAAAACAATCAGCATTGAACATAAAATCATAGTATGCATCAATCACCATAGCACCTGATATTCATCACTAAGTATTAATCTTTATAAACGTCTGGTTTGGTAAACATTTTTCACTCCGCACATCAAGCCTCAACTAGACGCCTGTTCAAGGTGCTGGAATTTTAGCCGCTCCAGATCAAGTGTGCTTGACACAATCCAACGTCAAGATTATTATTATTTTAAAAAAGAGGCTTAGCCATTTTGTTTTATTCTTTTACAGCGTTGAAGCCAGTAATTGAAAAAACAAAATGGCAAAGCTATCAATAGTAATTGGAGAACAGTTAAGCTCTGATTGCACAAGAGTAGACCATAGTCTCACTTTTGGAGACATTATGCAAAGACATCTAGTTAGCAGCAAAGAAGACGGGCCCAAAGGTGCTTTTTCAAAAGGCAACGAGACTTTGTTATTTCCTTGAAGATGTTTTGCTTCTCATTCAAGAAGCTTCTTCAGTTCTGACTTGAAAAAGCACCTGTGGGACAACCATGACTTGGATGACTGAGAATCTCTGCAGACATAAAGAAGACGGACGAAACTACAGTGGTACAAAGAGCACCGTTCAAAACCTGAAGGTCCAGGCTAGGACAGATCATCTTGGAGAAGGTCCATCTGGGTGGTTACTAAAAATAACACCAACTGGAGGGTACATAACCATCTTCAAGAGTCATACTTTTTTTGTTGTTGTTCAGGGCAGAATTTTGTAGTAGAGCTGCTGGTTTGTTTGTTTGTTTTGTAAGATAACCACATCTGAAATAGGTCCATTTGTGGTTGAAGGGAACAGCCATTCTGGAAGACGGAATGGGACAACTTGCTGCGAGGCAATTGAACAATTCAATATCATGATTGAAAATAAGTTAAAAAAATATTTTATTTATTTCTTTTATTTTATGATTCTATTCCACCACTACTTTGATATTAATGTAATTCTTGTCCCACAGTGAGTTGGCCATGGCAAGTTGGCCATGACAAATTGGCCATGATGAGTTGGCCATGATGAGTTGGCCATGAAGAATTGGCCATGACAAGATGGCCATGACGAGTTGGCCATGGCAAGTTGGCCATGACGAGTTGGCCATGAAGAATTGGCCATGGCAAGTTGGCCATGACGAGTTGGCCATGAAGAGTTGGCCATGATGAGTTGGCCATGAAGAATTGGCCATGACAAGATGGCCATGACGAGTTGGCCATGACAAGTTGGCCATGACGAGTTGGTCATGAAGAGTTGGCCATGACGAGTTGGTCATGAAGAGTTGGCCATGATGAGTTGGCCATGAAGAATTGGCCATGACAAGATGGCCATGACGAGTTGGCCATGATGAGTTGGCCTGGATGAGTTGGCCATGAAGAATTGGCCATGAAGAGTTAGCCGTGACAAGTTGGCTGTGGCAAGTTGGCCATGGCAAGTTGGCCACGACAAGTTGGCCACGGCAAGTTGGCTGTGACAAGTTGGCCGTGACAAGTTGGCCGTGATGAGTTGCCTAATGGAATAGGAAAACTGAGAACGTCCACAAGTGACGGGAGAAATCTTGGCCTCTGTTCCGATGTTATGAGTGAAATCACGATCGCCGCCACGCTATTTGTCTAAGGCAAACATGTTGACTGAGTTCCAGTCAGTTACACTTGAGCAAGTACACAAAAGAAGTCCTGAAGCGACATTTATTTGTAGGGAGCAACTGAAGTGAAGAATCTTCTTTTGGGAGACTAATGCAGAGGGCGTGAATGTTGTTGGGTTGTGGGTTTTTTTAGTGGAAACCAGCTTTATTTGAATGATTTAGTGTATAAGTATGTCCACCAACACGACTACGCTCGCACATGCCTTAGCTTACACCTTCTGATTGGAAGTTCTAACTTCTTCACTGGTAAGACTTGTATTCCTGTGTCGAGGGAGGTGCTGCAAGAAGGCCATAGTGGAAGACCTGAAGGCTGAAAAACTTGATGAGGACTTTGACTGTCATCAGGATCTGAAGCTTAACTCCACTTAAGGCAACAAAGTTTACAGCCACCTAATTACTAAATTAAATGAGGGTGCCACCCACTCATTTCCCCTGTTGATTTAAAGCCACAGGGAACAATTGAGAATCACACTATTTTTCTCCTCTACCTCCCAGGCTGACCATATAAAGGTAATCCTTGACATACGACCACAATAGAGCCCAAAATTTAGGCTGCTAAGTGAAACATTTGCTAAGTGAGTTTTGCTTCATTTTACGACTTTTCTGGCCACCGTTGAAAACAGAATCATTGGAACTGTTAAGTTAATAACGCCGTCATTTAGTGAATCTGGCTTCCCCATTCTCTTTGCTTGTCAGAAGGTTGTGAGCCCGGGGTCATAAATACGAGTCAGTTGCCAAGCGTCTGAACGTCGTAAGTGTAAAAAATGGCCATAAAGTCACTGGTTCAGTTAGCAACACAGTTGTTAAGTCAGCGGTTCTCAACCTATGGGTCGCGACCCCATTTGGGGTCGAATGACCGTTTCGCGGGGGTCGCCGGACACCGCGGTCCGCCATTTTTTTTATTTTTCGTTGCGTGCCGCGAATGCGCGGATCGGCCCGTTGCGGTCCGCCATTTTTTTGGTTGTTTTTTGTTTGTTTGTTTTGTCGCGCGCGCACCACGCATGCGCGGTTCGGGCCGTCGTGCACGCGCCGCGCATGCGCTGATCGGCCCATCACGGTCCGCCATTTTGTTTTTTGTTTTTGTTTTTTTGTCGCACGCGCGCTGCACATGCGCGGATCAGCCCGACGCGCATGGGCGGGGCATGTGGGGTCTCAACCTGAAAAAGGTTGAGAACCACTGTGTTAAGTGAATCTGGATTCCCCCGTTTGGCTTGGCTCGTCAAAAGGTCGCCAAAAGAGATGATGTCACCCTAGGACACTGCGGCCGTCATAAGTATGAAGCAGTGGCCAAGAATCTGAATTGTGACCACGTGACCCTGGGGATGCTGCCACGGTCATATGTGTGAAAAATGGTCATAAGTCACTGGTTCAGTTAGCAACACGGTTGTTAAGTGAATCTGGATTCCCCGTTTGACTTGTTTTCAGAATTTCACTGCGCGTAAAATTCTTGGATTTTTCACAATTAGCTTGGTCTTTCGTCAAGGACTCTTCATTCATCTTCATCAGGTTTGCAGTAGCCGAAATAACCTCCTTGTACACCTGTCTCTTTTCTTTCTCTATCTTAATAATAATAATAAAGTTGGAAGGGAACTTTATGGGCTGCATTCACAGAGGGATAGAATCAAGAGCACATGAATTGTTAATACCACTTTATAATGCCTTGGGAAGGCCACACTTGGTAAGGCATCCAGTTTTGGTCACCACCATGTAAAAAAGATGTTGAGACTCTAGAAAGAGTGCAGAGAAGAGCAACAAAGATGATCAGGGGACTGGGGGCTAAAACATAGAAGGAACAGTTGCTGGAACTGGGTTATGTCTAGTTTAATGAAGAGAAGGACGAGGGGGGGCAGGATAGCAGTGTTCCAATATCTCAAGGGCTGCTACAAAGAAGAGGGAGTCAAGCTATTCTCCAAAGCACCTGAAGGCAGGACAAGAAGCAACGGATGGAAACTAACCAAGGAAAGAAGCAACCTAGAACTAAGGAGAAACTTCCTGACAGTGAGAACAATTAACCAGTGGAACAACCTGCCTCCAGAAGCGGTGAATGCTCCAACACTGGAAGTTTTTAAGAAGAGACTGGACAGCCATTTGTCTGAAATGGTATAGGGTTTCCTGCTTGAGCAGGGGGTTGGACTTGATGACCTCCAAGGTCCCTTCCAACTTTATTATTATTATTATTATTGTTGTTGTTGTTGTTATTATTATTATTATTATTATTATTATTATTATTATTATTATTATTATTATTATTATTATCCACCCCTCTGCTCAGGCAGGAAACCCCTATACCATTTCAAGGAGATGAAATCTTCAAGGAGATCAGATCCAGTCTTGGCACCCCTGCTGGTTACCTGTGATTTCATGAGGATATTATTGGGTGAAACTGTAGGTAGAGATGCCAGCTCCAGGGCGCCAGTATTTGAGGGGTGGCCACAAAGAAGAGGGGGTCAATCTATTCTCCAAAGCAACAGATGGAAACTAATCAAGGAGAGAAGCAACCTGGAACTAAGGAGAAACTTCCTAACAGTGAGAACAATTAACCAGTGGAACAACCTGCCTCCAGAAGTTGTGGGTGCTCCATCACTGGAGGTTTTTAAGAAGAGACTGGACAGCCATTTGTCTGAAATGGTATAGGGTTTCCTGCCTGAGCAGGGGGTTGGACTAGATGACCTCCAAGGTCCCATCCCACTCCATTATTCTGTTATTCAGATTCTGGGAGTCAAGTAGACCAGTGGAGAAGAAGTCATTCTTTATACGGGTGAAGTCAGGAATAGATTGGAGAAGTGAAAGGCGGCAGACGGTGCAGTTTAGAGGAATAGAAATTACATGGTTAACTGAACGCCAGTTGAAGGGCTGAAGGATTCTGGGAGTTGAAGTCTTAAACAGATTGCCGAGACTGAGAAGCAACCGATTTACGGGCAGGTTTGACTTATGGGCAGGACTAATAAATATTAGAGATAAATATGTTGGAATTTCTGTAACACGGAAATGGTTTTCTTCACCCTTCTGTCCCCCTGTTGTTGTTGTTGTTGTTTTTGTTTTTTAACTTTTACGCCCATCATGGAGCTCTGCTGTTTCTTAGTGGTCTCCTTTTCAAATGCTCACCCACCCTGGCCTATCTTAGCCCGGTTTGTGACCTTTTTTTTGGGATCGTTGTTAAGCGAACCATGAGGTCGTTAAGCAAAGTCAGCTTCCCCCGTCGGCGTTGCTTGTCAGAAGCTGGCTGGGAAGGTTTCAAATGTTGAGCACGTGACCCTGTAAGGCTTACAACAGTCATAAGTACATGCCAGTTGCCAAGTCGCCCGGATTTTGATCAGCTGACTCTGCGGGATGTTGGAATGCTTCTAAATGTGAAAAACCTTTTTTTTTCCAGTGCCGTTGTAACTTTGAACGGTCACTAACTGGATGTTTAGTGTAAGGGCTACTCGGATCACCCAACCTGATATTGGCCCAGGTGTGAATGTGAAACGGACATTCACAAGCTACTGTTTTTGGTTGGTGACCAGTTCAACCCTGAGCTACAAAATACTTTTTGAAGGTCTGCTCCCTCCATTTATCTCTCCAAAATGATGGTGATGATGATGGTGATGATGATATTGGAAGGGACCTTGGAGGTCATCTAGTCCAACCCCCTGTTCAAACAGGAAACCCTATACAGACAAATGGCTGTCCAGTCTCTTCTTAAAAACTTCCAGTGTTGGAGCATTCACCACTTCTGGAGGCAGGTTGTTCCACTGGTTAATTGTTCTCACGGTCAGGAAGTTTCTCCTTAGTTCCAGGTTGCTTCTCTCCTTGATTAGTTTCCACCCGTTGCTTCTTGTCCTGCCTTCAGGCGCCTTGGAGAAGAGAAATTCCCAGGCTCAATTACAATCATTAACTTGATTATAGATCAAGGGGTCCCCAATCCCCGGGCCGTGGACCGTTAGCGGTCCACGGCATGCCAGCAACCGGTCCGCACAAACAAGCAACGCCCCATCCGCGGGATGCAGGCAGCACGCAAAACCATGCACACCCCCCCCCCGGTCCGTGGAAAAACCTCTCTCCACGGAACTGGTCCCTGGTGCCCAAAAGATTTGGGGCCTCTGATCTAGAGTATGTATCTCTTGCAAATTATCTGGATGTCCAAAGAATCTAGGCAACGTGTCCAACGTCTCCACACTTCCAAGTGAAGGGAAAGTGTTGGAGATGTGGGTCTGTTAGAGAAGAGACGGCTTGCGGGAGAAGCTTCGTGGTAACTGTTGTACCCGCGTGTGAATAGGAATATCGTAAATGATTGGCACCGTGACTATGCAAAAGAAAAGAAAAAAGCAGGTACTTTAGAGAAAAATTAGAGATCTGCTCTTGACTTTTAAGAGTTCCTGCCTGAGCAAGGGGGTTGGGCTAGATGACCTCCAAGGTCCCTTCCAACTTTATTATTATTATTATTATAGAGTTGTCCTTGTCCTTGTTCCCTTTTAGGTATGATTTTTTTTTTCAGCTGTAACGTGTAGAGGACAGCCACGATAGTCTTTAGCTCAGAGGCAATTTTGGCCTTGAAATGGCGAATGAGTTAGGATTACGTACAGGATAAACGCCTGAAACTATAAACGCAGCTGATGTTGAAGCAGGTGGAAAAACTGCTGACTTTAGAACCCACAATAAGTCCCTTGACACCGGCAGTCCTCACCTTAGGACCGCAACGGAGCCCAGAATTGATGGGGCTAATCGGGAAACTGGCTAAGGGAGCTTTGCCCCCTTTTTACGACTTTTCTCGCCGCAGCGTGTCAGCGAATCATTGAAGAGGTTAAGTTAGTGGCACGGTTGTTAAGTGAATCTGGCTCCCCCCTGTTGACTTTGGCCATCAGGAGGTCGCAAAAGAGGACCATGTGACTCCCCCAGGACACCACGACCGTCGTCAATAGGAAGCAAAATTGTCAAGCCTCTGAATGTAAATCACACGACCCCGGGGATGCCATCACGGTCGTAAGCGTGAAAAAAAGGGTGGTAAGTCCCTTTTTTTCAGCGCCGGTGTAACTTGGAACGGTCACTAAATGAACGGTTGTAATTTGAGGATTAGCTGTGCTTATTAAAAAGGGGAAAATCCTCCCCCCCGAGGGCGAGTAACTCTTTCTTCCAAACTGGGAAACGTTGGCGCAGAATTAGTCTGTGCTGGGGAATTACACGTCATCCTCGACTTACGACTACAACTGAAGGACAAAATTCCCTTTGTTAAGCAAGACTGGAGGTGAAGTGTGTTCGGATCCCTTTTTAAAACCTTTCTTGTCACAGGTGTGAGTCACCGCAGTTGTGAAGTGAGTAACCTGGTTGTTTAGGGAATCTGGCTTCCCCCGTTGATTTTGCCTGTCGGAAGGTCGCAAAAGGGGATGACGTGATTCCGGGACGCTGCAACCGTCCTTAAGTACATGTCAGTTGCTGAGCCTCTGAATTTTGATCACGTGACCCCATGGGGGAGGCTGCAATGGCTGTTAAATGTGAGAAAGGGTGACCATTCCCTTGTTTTTCAGTGCTGTTGCAATTTCGAACTGCCACTAGAGCAGCGGTTCTCAATCTTTTCCGAGGCTCGACCCTGCCGGCATCGCTCATGTGCGGTGCGACGGGCGCATCGCGCATGCGCAGCGTGACGGCCCGCATCGCAAAGGGGAAAAAATGGCGGACCAAAGAAAAATGGCAGGCCCGCATCGCGCATGTGCGGCGCGATGGCCCGCATCGCAAAGGGGGAAAAAATGGTGGACCAAAAAAAAAATGGCCGACCCCAAAAAAATGGCGGACTGCGGTGTTTGGCGACCCCCGTGAAATGGTCGTTCGACCCCAAATGGGGTCGCGACCCACAGGTTGAGAACCGCTGCACTGTCGTGATTCGAGGACGACGTGTAGTCTGGGTAGCAATCTGTGGTTATAAGAAACCAGAAGGAACATTGGAAGCACTTTTTCTGACTAACAAATGTTACAAAAAGGCATCTGGCAAAGGACTCCAACACGAACGCAATCCTCAACTTACGACCTATTTTTTTAGTGACCGTTCAAAGTTACAGCACACTCTGAAAAAGGGACTTACGCCGGATTCAAAACTGTGACATCCACCGCCAAATGCAATCGCGTGACCTCATTTTAGCCGCTCAGCAACTGACTTCAATTCAGTCAGAATAGAACTGGAAGGGGACCTTGGAGGTCTTCTAGTCCAGCCCCCTACTCAAACAGCTTATACCATTTCAGACAAGTGGCTGTCCAGTCTCTTCTTTAAAACCTCCAGTGATGGAGCACCCACAACTGCTGGAGGCAAGCTGTTCCACTGGTTAATTGTCCTCACTGTTAGGAAGTTTCTCCTGAATTCCAGGTTGCTCTCTCTTTGCTCAGTTTCCATCTGTTGCTTCTTGTCCAGCCCTCTGGGGCTTTGGAAAATAAGTTGATCCTCTCTTCTTTGGGGCAGCCCCTCAAATACTGGAATCCTGCTATCATGTCCCCCCTTGGTCCTTCTTTTTTCTAGACTGGCCAAACCCAAATCCTGCGACCGTTCTTCATATATTTCAGTCTCCAGGCCTTTAATCACCTTTGTTTCATTTATGTTTGTTTGCAGCATCCTGCAATCGCGATGTTTTCTCCACAAACCAGTGTTTATCTCTGTTTTCTGGGGCGGGTGTGTGTGTGGAAACCCACCCCCCCATAGCAAACAAGGGATTCACTGAACACGTGGCATTCACTTTGCAGTTGCCAGTGCACTTAACAACCACCACAGAAGTGTTGTAAAACTTGGCACGGTTACGTGATAGTCTCCTTTAGACCCTCATGGCTTATGACCAAAATGGCAGGCTCGGTGACGATCATACGTCACTTACCTATCTCAATTGTCAGGTGCTGCTAGATCCCTTCTTTTGTCAAAACTGACAGTCCCCTGGTTTGAAACAGGCCAATGCCAAGGTGAGAGTTATGTAAACCACACACCCCAAGATTTCCAAAGTCTAAGTAATAATCTGAATTGCGGACAACCTTCAGCCTCTTCACGGTTGGGCGAAGAAGAAGAACAGGGACGGCAAGCGTTGCGATAGGCAAGGCGCTGCCAGCCTACTCCCTTTTTCTCAAGGAAGAAAGAGACGTGGTTTTTTTTTCTCCAAAAATGGAGCGGCCAAATATGGCTGTTCTCCCACAAGGTCCAGCGGGTAATCCCTTAAATCGCCCGCTAGGTCTTGCGATTCAAAAGTCCCAGCTCCGATTGGAAGCTCTTCCTCGTTCTCACGGATGGCCTACGAAACGCAAGGGGAAGGCTGGGCCTGAAACTGGTTTTTTTTTCTCTCTCCCACCACCACCCGTGTCAAAAATGGCTGCTGTTTCCCCCCCCTTGCCCTTTGAACTCTGGTGAAGGATCAGCAGCCTCCAAGTTCCTTTGAAGACCACCCGCTGCATCGTTTTTCAGAGGGGAGAGTTCAGAGAGAACCGGGGGTGGGTGGGGTTGTTCTATTTCGACTCTCTTGACTGACCGGCTAATAATAATTATTATTATTTGTTTTTGAAGAAAATGAATTCTCCACCAGATGGAGAGATCCCTTGTTGTTGCTTGCTTAATTTGGGCCTTCGCTAGAAACTCTTTCAAGGACTTGAATCTCAAGCCATCGTGGAAACTCTGTACAAATCGATGGGGAGACCACACTTGGAGTACTGTGTACAGTTCTCGTCACTGCACCTCAAGAAGGATATAATGGAACTGGAAAAGGTGCAAAAAAGGGCAACAAGAATGATCAAGGAAATGGAGCGCCTCCCTTATGAAACCAGATTGCAACGCCTTGGTCTCTTCAGCCTTGAAAGACGGCGTTTAAGGGGTGACTTGATCGAAGTGTATAAAATCATGCATGGGATAGAAAAGGTGGATAGAGAAAAATTCTTTTCTCTATCACACAATACCAGGACAAGGGGGCACTCCCTAAAGCTTATAGCTAAGAAAGTGAGGACAAATAAAGGGAAGTATTTCTTCACCCAGAGGGTCGTTGATTTATGGAATTCACTTCCTGAAGGGGTCGTGACAGCTGTCAGTCTTGACAGCTTCAAGGCAGGGCTAGATAGATTCATGGATGCAAAGTGTATTGGTGGTTATTAAAACAGATGTCCATGTGCCGCCTCTATGTTGGTTGAGGCAGGCAGGATTCCCTTGGGTACCATTTGTTGGGGGTCAAGGGAAAGGGAGGGTTTTGCCTTCTCTTTCTGCTCAAGATCCCCATGTACAATTGGTGGGCCACTGTGTGACACAGAATGCTGGACTCGATGGGCTTTGCCCTGATTCAGCACGGCTCTTCTTATGTTCTTATGTTCTTAATATGCAAGAATAATGGAATAGCAGAGTTGGAAGGGAGCGGAAGACCTTCTAGTCCAACCCCCTGCTCAAGCCAGAGACCGGATGCCATTTCAGACAAATGGCTAGTTGCTGAACTTGAGAACCTCGTCAGTGCTAGCAAGGAATGAGGTTTGCTCTCTAGCATTGAGGAAGTTAATCTAGTTTGGTGATGCAGTGTCTGCAAGAAAACCAAGTTCAGAGAGCCCAAGGACTCCAGTCTCCTCCTCCTCTTCCTCCTCCTCCTCCTCCTTCCTCCTCTTTCTCCTCCTCCTCCAATCGATCAGTGGAACTACCTGCCTCCAGAAGCGGTGAATGCTCCAACATTGGAAGTGTTTAAGAAGAGACTGGACAGCCCTTTGTCTGAAATGGTGTAGGGTTTCCTGCCTGAGCAGGGGGTTGGACTAGATGACCTCCAAGGTCCCTTCCAACTCTGTTATTCTGTTATACAGGTAACCCTTGATGTACGACTATGAGGTAGCCCCAAATCTCTGTGGTTCAGTGAGATCTTTGTTAAGAGAATTTTGATTGTTGATAAGTTAGTAACTCCGGTCGTTAAGCGGATCTGGCTTCCCCCACCCACCCACCCTTGACTTTGCTTGTCAGAAGGTCGCCAAAGGGGATCACACCACCCTGGGGACACTGGAACCGTCATAAATGTGAGTCCGTTGCCAAGGGTCTGCATTTTGACTGCCTGGTGGTGGGGAACGCTGCGACGTTCGCCCCCTCGCTGTTTGCAAGAGATAGATTACTGATTGGCCAAAATAGAAACCGAAAATAAAATTGTGGAGTCCTTGGTGGCCTCTAAGCTTGGTTGTTTCCTTTCGGATGACCCAACTAAGTAACCTCATCAGAGATAGATGCTGCACTAGATGCCTGCACTAACAAACACCCCCTCGCTTCTAGCACTGATGATGTTGCCCAGTTGGGTCATGAAACGTCTGCAAGAAAGCCACCAATCTCAGGGAGCACCAAGGACCACACAGTTCTCCTCCTCCCCCTTCCTCCTCCTCTTCTTCTTCCTCCTCCTCCTCTCCAGAAACCCCCCTCCCTTCTAGCACTGATGATGTTACCCAGTTGGGTCATGAAATGTCTGCAAGAAAGCCACTGAGCTCAGAGAGCACCCAGGACCCCACAGCTCCTCCTCCTCCTCCTTCTCCTTCTCCTTCTCCTTCTCCTCCCCCTCCTCCTCCTCCTCCTCCTCCTCCTCCTCCTCCCCCTCCTCCTCCTCCTCCTCCTGCTTCTCCTCCTCTCTGCAAACCCCCTCCCTTCTAGCACTGATGATGTTACCCAGTTGGGTCATGAAACGTCTGCAAGAAAGCCACCGAGCTCAGAAAGCACCAAGGACCCCACAGTCTTCCTCCTCCTCCTCCCCCCCCTTCTCCTCCTCCTCCTCCTGCTTCTCCTCCTCTTTCTCCTCCTCCTCTCTGCAAACCCCCTCCCTTCTAGCACTGATGATGTTACCCAGTTGGGTCATGAAATGTCTGCAAGAAAACCACCCAGCTCAGAGAGCACTGAGGACCCCACAGTTGTCCTCCTCCTCCTCCTCCCCCTTCTCCTTCTCCTCCTCCTCCTCCTCCTCCTCCCCCTTCTCCTCCTCTTTCTCCTCCCCCTCTCTGCAAACCCCCTCCCTTCTAGCACTGATGATGTTACCCAGTTGGGTCATGAAACGTCTGCAAGAAAACCACCCAGCTCAGAGAGCACCGAGAACCCCACAGTTCAACCCTGAGCTAGAAATATTCTTTTCTAGTGATACGATAATGGCAGATGGTGGAAGCGTCCATATTTGGCCATGGAATCCAGCAGCTCAAATCTTGCTCTTTCTTGAGCATGGGGTCAAATTCATTGACAGGCCTTTGTCAAGTTGAAAAATAATTTTGTTCTCAGCCAACTGAGTTAACGATGTATTTGTTGCTGATAAACTCCGTCTAGGTTTGAGGGCTGAGAGCTAGGACTCTCCGTTTAAAAATTGTTCTTGTTGAGTGTCAAAACTGGATGGATTGAAGTACTTTATAAACAGAATAGCAGAGTTGAAGGGTACCTCAGAGGTCTTCCAGTCCAACCCCCTGCTCAGGCAGGAAACCCTATACCATTCCAGACCAATGGTTGTCCAATCTCTTCTTAAAAACCTCCAGTGATGGAAGCATCCACAACTTCTAGTGGCAAGCTGTTCCACTGCTTAATTGTTCTCACTGTCAGGAAAATTTCTCCTTGGAGAATTATAGGAGTCATAAGAACTGACTAGGGAATACAGCAGCTGTAAAATTATCAGGGTTACAATCTGCGAAGGGCATCTTATCTAAATGCCATCCCAATTTGAACATCGAACTATCAATAATAACATTTTATATTGGGAACAGTGAAAAAAACAAGACGCTGGCCCCCAAGGAGTTTTCCCAAAGAGGCAGATCCTGTGAAGTAATTTTGACCCAGCAATTGGGCTGACCACAGCAATTTCTGCCCGTGTTTCAAATTAGCTTTCTAAAGAATTAGTAACTCTGGAGGAACAAAGGTCAGGAAGGAGAGTTCAGTTGCTCATTCTAAAAATGGGAGGCCAGATTGTCATGCTACTGCGTTAACGTTTAAACCTTGCGTAGGAGGACCCACAACATTTGATAATTTGTCATCTTTCAGAGCCAGCTTTTTTCTCCCTCCTTCTTTTTCACTTACTGGCTGAAGATTTTTTTTTTATTTTATTTTTTTTAGTTTGCTGAACTGACACGTTTTAATATCCTAGGAGCCTGGATGTTAGTTCTTTTAAAAACGGTGGTGTTTACTCGACGGAACCTCTTCTGGGCTTAGCATTCTGTAGGGTGAGAAATTGCATTTTACACAAGACACACACACACTCACACACACATGCAGGCACTTTACTAAAATAGCAATACAGCTGGCCCCCTGGACATACAACAGTTCTCGGAGTCCTAGTGGACAATCCCTTAAATAGGAGCCAGCCGTGTGTTGCAGCTGCCAAAAAGGCCAACACAGTGCTGGGCTGTATTAACAGAGGGAGAGAATCAAGATGACATGAAGTATTAGTACCACTTTACAAGGCCTGGGTAAGGCCACACTTGGAATCCTGCACCCAGTGTTGGTCACCACAATGTAAAAAAGATGCTGAGACTCTAGAAAGAGTGCAGAGAAGAGCAACAAAGATGATCAGGGGACTGGAGGCTAAAACATATAAGGAACGGTTGCTGGAATTGGGTATGTCTAGTTTAATGAAGAGAAGGATGAGTGGGGACAGGATAGCGGTCTTCCAATATCTCAGGGGCGGCCCCAAAGAAGAGGGAGTCAAGCTATTCTCCAAAGCACCTGAAGGCAGGACAAGAAGCAACGGATGGAAAATAATCAAGGAGAGAAGCAACCTAGAACTAAGGAAAAACTTCCTGACAGTGAGAACAATTAACCAGTGGAACCACCTGCCTCCAGAAGCAGTGAATGCTCCAACACTGGAAGTTTTTAAGAAGAGACTGGACAGCCCTTTGTCCGAAATGTTATAGGGTTTCCTGCCTGAGCAGGGGGTTGGACTAGATGACCTCCAAGGTCCCTTCCAACTTTATTATTATTATTATTGTTGTTGTTGTTGTTGTTGTTGTTATTTAGTGACCGTTCAGAGTTGCAACGGCACTGAGAAAGGTTTTTCAGACTTACGACCTTGGTAGCACCGCCATGATCAGAATGCAGAGGCTTGGGAACTGATTCATACTTACGACGGTCGCAGTGTCCCAAAGTCACGTGATCCCTTGTTGGAACTGTTTTGACAAGCCAAGGCAACGAGGGAGGCCGGATTCACTTAACAACCGTGTTAGTAACTTATCCCCTGCCGTGATTCATTTAAGAATTGTGGCAAGAATGGCTGCAAAATGTAAAACGCACTTACCGTAGGAAATGTCTCCCTTAAGAGTGGAAATTTTGTGTTCGTAAGTCAGTCTCTCTCCACGATGGATTCTTTGTTTGCTGCTGTTGTAAGAGAACCATCACAGTCTAGGGTAGGGGGCAAAATTAAAAACAACAACAACAACAACAAAAGTCAGAAACCTGGCAGTCCCTTTTCCAACTAACATCCAGGTAGTCCTCGCCTTGCAACCACAATGGTGCCCCAAATTTATGTTATTCAGTGAGACATCGGCTAAATGAGTTTTGCCTCATTTTATGACCTTGCTTGCTACGGAATCAGGCCGTTCTTAAGTCAGTAACACGGTTGTTAAGTGAATCGGGCCGTTCTTAAGTCAGTAACACGGTTGTTAAGTGAATCGGGCCGTTCTTAAGTCAGTAACACGGTTGTTAAGTGAATCGGGCCGTTCTTAAGTCAGTAACACGGTTGTTAAGTGAATCGGGCTGTTCTTAATTCAGTAACATGGTTGTTAAGTGAATCGGGCCGTTCTTAAGTCAGTAACACGGTTGTTAAGTGAATCGGGCCGTTCTTAAGTCAGTAACACGGTTGTTAAGTGAATCGGGCCGTTCTTAAGTCAGTAACGGTTGTTAAGTGAATTGGGCCGTTCTTAAGTCAGTAACACGGTTGTTAAGTGAATCGGGCCGTTCTTCAGTCAGTAACACGGCTGTTAAGTGAATCGGGCCGTTCTTAAGTCAGTAACACGTTTGTTAAGTGAATCGGGCTGTTCTTAAGTCAGTAACACGGTTGTTAAGTGAATCGGGCTGTTCTTAAGTCAGTAACACGTTTGTTAAGTGAATCGTGCCGTTCTTAAGTCAGTAACACGGTTGTTAAGTGAATCGGGCTGTTCTTAAGTCAGTAACACGGTTGTTAAGTGAATCGGGCCGTTCTTAAGTCAGTAACGGTTGTTAAGTGAATTGGGCCGTTCTTAAGTCAGTAACACGGTTGTTAAGTGAATCGGGCCGTTCTTCAGTCAGTAACACGGCTGTTAAGTGAATCGGGCCGTTCTTAAGTCAGTAACACGTTTGTTAAGTGAATCGGGCTGTTCTTAAGTCAGTAACACGGTTGTTAAGTGAATCGGGCTGTTCTTAAGTCAGTAACACGTTTGTTAAGTGAATCGTGCCGTTCTTAAGTCAGTAACATGGTTGTTAAGTGAATCGGGCTGTTCTTAAGTCAGTAACACGGTTGTTAAGTGAATCGGGCCGTTCTTAAGTCAGTAACACGGTTGTTAAGTGAATCGGGCAGTTCTTAAGTCAGTAACACGGTTGTTAAGTGAATCGGGCAGTTCTTAAGTCAGTATCATGGTTGTTAAGTGAATCGGGCAGTTCTTAAGTCAGTAAAACTATTACTGAGACGAAGTTAATTCTGAAGCGCGAATGAACAATATGTGATAGACTAGATATAGTAGATAGACCATATACAAGAGCTGTATTTCCAGGTCTTATGAGGACTGCTTCTTAATATGATCCTATGTTTAATGTTGATTGCTTTAATATTGGAAAAGCGTACTGAATTTCTACCTCAGGTTATTGAATTTCTACCTCAGGATCCTTTGCTAGGGATCATAAAAGATTGCACTACTACTGAGACGAATTTACCTCTGAAGCTCGAATGAACAATATGTGATAGACTAGAAACAGTAGTTAGAACATATATAAGAGGAATGTTTACTAAACCAGACGTTCACAAAGACTAATCCTTAGTGTTGTATTGCAGGTTATATGATGATTGCTTTCTAATACGATCTTATGTTTGATGTTGATTGTTTCACTAAAAGAAATCTTTTTACAAAAAAAAAAAAATCTTTCTGCTTTGCTGAGAAGGAGCTCAATCTGGGTAACTCGTAACCCTTTCAAGTGGGGCTGGCTTGTTTTCCTCTCCAGGCTGAAGTTCTGCTGGTTGAGCAGAAGGCTCTTGACCTAAAGTTGGCCTAAAAGTGGGTTTTTCTCCCAAACAAGTCCCGGTGCCAAGCAAAATTATCTCCCCCTCCTCTTCCTCCTCTTATCTGTTTTGAGTCACACCAACTATTTGCACAGCCCTTGTTGGTTTGTATATGATTCACTCTTTATTTTTATTTTATTTCCCCCCCCCTTTCCCTTTTGACCAAATCGGATTTATCTTTTCTAATTCCTGAGTTGGGAATAAAAAAAAAAGAAGGTCAGAGTCTGCCTCCTCAAGCCTTTTTGCTTAGGCTCCGAACAGCAGCTGTATAAAAACTGGATTTTTTTCCAGATGGATTTCCCAATTCTTTTTTTTTCTTTTTTGCAAAGTGCTGTAGTAAACTTTCTCAGAAGTGGCTGGGTGGGAGTGAGTCCTCTCTGTTCCACCTCCTCCCACCGCTCTGAGTGCCCTCAGCAATCTCCTGCCGTGGAATTTAAATCACCAAAGCTCACTGACCAATAAAGTGATAGGCGCCCGGTATAATAACGTGGCGCAGACCTTGTGACTTGGGAGAAAAGATTATTCTAGCAAAAGTAGAACTAACCTGTTGCAGAACTGGCCAGGTAAGTGGAAAATTTCTTTCCGACATATTACATTCAACCACTAAAGGTGAACGGCCTGCGTGCACCTTATTCTGCTCTGTTCAAATATGTTACTCTTTGGGATTAGGAGAGAAAAGGAATTTGTGGAGAGGGTGGAAGTCAACAAAAGGGGGAAAAAAAAATCTCAAACCACTTCAATCCAAGTGTGCAGAGTTCAGTCACCTTGAAATGCAACAGGAATAACTTTTTTTTCCCCCCTCCAGACTGAACACACTTAAAAGTCAAGTTGCCATTCTTTGAAATCAAGCGAGCCAAACAGGATTAATTTGCCTTTTGGATGTTTTCTTTTATGGGACTCTATTCACCTGATGAAGTAGTTTGTTTTTTTATTTATTTATTTCTTAAATTTTTTTCGGGATGTGGTCCCGAGGTCTGAAAGAATAAAGTGCTATTATGGGTTTTCAGGATAGAGGGAGGCTAAGCTTGTTCACTGCTGTGGAACGACGTGGAAACGGAGCTGCTGTATTGTGCAAAAAAATAATATTGTGGGATTTTTTTCTTCCTGCGGTACGTTGCTGCACGGACTTGGTGCGTGGTACGTTACTTTTTAAGAAACTTTTAAAAGTTGCCGAAAGAACTTTTCACGGTAGCCAACAAAAATTCTCCCCTAAGTTTCACATCAAGAAAAACTCGCTCTGGTGTCGATTTAAAGGACCCACATTTGGTGAAGTCGTTTTGCAAAGGTTTCATTTTTAAACACACCTTCCGTGTATAAATATAAAAGAGAGCTGACTAACATTTTCAGTTCTTGCTGGGTGCCATAGGGCTTGCCGTGGCAAATAAGGCCGTCTTTGAACGGATAAGAGTTGGCTATTGTTTGAAATAGTCTGAATACAGCTTTCCCATTGGCAACAGAGCATTTTGGTTTCTGGGAAGATTGTATTAAAAGTTGGGAGGTGAGTTTTACTGGCGAGAGGAAAGAGCACGCGTGTTCTGAAATAGCTTGATGTTTCATTAATACACCCTGTTCTTCGGAAAAGATTAGCAGGTAGGCTACGATCGGCCTGGATATTTGAAGGATGTTTCCTTATGCTACAAAAAAACATGGATTTTTCTCAGGGGCTTAGGTCTCCAGGTCTGTGCTGGATTTCATTGCTCATGTCAATCAATCGAAGGACAGATGTCAAAGCCGACATTTCACGTCTCTCCGTTCAGGAATGGATGAAGCCTTAACTTTTTAAACACGTTTTGATTTTCACCCAAGACCAATTTTAAAATTAGAGGCAATTTATGCTGATATCTGCTGAATCCTGTTAAATATATGCATATTCTTGAAAGGATCTTTTTCCTGGTTAAACGTTTTACCATATAAGGGAGGAGGGGAGGGAAAGAGGGAGAGAGAGGGGAGAGAGGGAGGGAGGGAGAGGGAGGGAGAGGGAGAGAAAAAGAGGGAGAGAGGGGGGAGAGAGAGGAAGAGAGGGAAAGAGGAAGAGATGGAGACAGAGAGAAAGAGAAAGAGAGAGGGAGAGGAAGAGGAAGAGATGGAAAGAGAGAGGGAGATAGAGGAAAGAGGGAGAGGGGAGAGAGAGGAAGAGAGGGAAAGAGAAAGAGAGGGGGAGAGAGAGAAAGAGAGGGAGAGAGGAAAAGATGGAAAGAGAGAGGGAGAGAGGGAAGGAGAGAGGAAGAGAGGAAAAAAGAGGGAGGGAGGGAAAGGGAAAGAGGGGGAGAGAGAGGGGAGAGGAAGAGAAGGAAAGAGAGGGAGAGAGGGAGGGAAAGAGAGAGAGGGAGAGAGGAGGAGAGGAAAAGAGAGAGGAAGAGAGGGAGGGGAAGAGGGGAAGAGGGAGAGAGAGGGGGAAGGAGAGGAAGAGAGGGAAGAACAGAGAGGAAGAGAGGGAGAGAGGAGGAGAGGAAAAGAGAGAGAGAGGAAGAGAGGGAGGGAGAGAGGGGAAGAGGGAGAGAGAGGGGGGAAGGAGAGGAAGAGAGGGAAGGACAGAGAGGAAGAGAGGGAAAGAGAGAGGGAGAGAGAGGGAGGGAGGGAAAGCGAGCGAGCGAGAGAGAGAGAGAGAGGGAAAGAGGGAGAGAGAGAGACGGGGGAAACCTCAGCTTGGGACAAATTTCTGTTGCTAAGCAAGACAAGTTGAATGAATTTCGTTCAATTTTATTTCCACAGTCGTTTAAGTGAATCACCACAGTTGTTAAGTTACTAACACGGTTGTTAAGTGAATCTGGCTTTTCCCATTGACTTTGCCTGTCCGACGGTTGCAAAAAAGGGGATCGCGTGACCTCCCCCGCCCCCGGGGACACTGCGACGGTCATAAATATGAACCAGTTGCCAAGCGCCCAAATTTTTGATCACATGACCCTGGGGTTGCTGCGATGGTCGTAAGTGTGAAAAAAGGTCACCGGTCACTCTTTTCCAGCGTCATAACTTGGAATGGTCCCTCAAGGCCCTGCGGATTAAGCGGAGGACCCCCTGTGCTCACCTCTGGCGAAGCTAATTCCATGTGACACCAGATTCCCCGGAGCTAATAACGATATTCGACCATTTCGGCCGGAGGTTCAAAGGTTCCTACAGACTTCACCCGATCAGAGATCAGGATTGCCTGATTGCCACACTCTTCAGCTCAGTTTGGGTGTGTTTTCACAACTGTAATTTTATGGGTTTCACTCACGTTGTCCGCCCGTTCTCCCCTTCTACACAGAGGCAATGTCAGGCAGTTTGAAGCCTGATCTCTGCCAGCTGATTAATGAATAACTAAATGATACTTGACTTTTGAGCACAAGGTGAATGAGAACCTGGTGTGTGTGTGTGTGTGTGTGTGTGTGTAGGCCAGGGTGACTGCGTGCACATGGGTGTGCAAGACAGAGAGAAGGAAGTTGAACATAGGAAAATGCTCACATTTTAGGCCTAGCTGGTTTTTCTTTGCAGAAGAGATTGCTTCTTTATCCACAAAAGTAGGAACAGAACAGAACAGAATAGAATAAGGAATAGAATAGAATAGAATAGAATAGAATAGAATAGAATAGAATAGAATAGAATAGAATAGAATAGAATAGAATAGAATAAGTTGGAAGGTACCTTGGAGGTCTTCTAGTCCAACCCCCTGCTCAGGCAGGAAACCCTGCACCATTTCGGACAAATGGCTGCCCAGTCTCTTCTTAAAAACTTCCAGTGTTGGAGCATTCACAGCTTCTGGAGGCAAGGAGTTCCACGGGTTAATTGTTCTCACTGTCAGGAAGTTTCTCCTTAGTTCTAGGTTGCTTCTCTCCTTGATGAGTTTCCATCCGTTGCTTCTTGTCCTGCCTTCAGGCGCTTTGGAGAACAGCTTGGCTCCCTCTTCTTTGGGACTGAGGGAGTTGTGGTTGTTTTGATTGACATGCAAAGACGCAATGTTTTTAGAGAAGAGGAACAAAGATGATAAAGGGTGTGAAGGCTAAATCGTACCATGAGCAGCTGTGGGAATTACATATGTCTAGCCCAGGGGTAGGCAACCTTGGCTCTTTCATGACTGGTGGACTTCAACTCCCAGAATTCCTGAGCCAGCCATGCTGAGGGGAAAGGGAGAGGTTTCCAAGCTGAGCCATGCTGGCTCAGGAATTCTGGGAGTTGAAGTCCATGAGTCATAAAAGAGCCACGGTTGCCTACCCCTCACCTAGAGGAACATATGCAAGCATAATTAATGTTAATTAATGTAGACTTTATTAGTTTAGAGCAGGGGGAGGCAACCTTGGCTCTTTTATAACTCGTGGACTTCAACACCCAGAATTCCTGAGCCAGCCTGGCTCAGCTTGGAAACTTCTCCCTTTCCTCTCAGCGTGGCTGACTCAGGAATTCTGGGAGCTGAAGTCCACGAGTCACAAAAGAGCCAAGGTTGCCTACCTCTGGCCTAGGCCTAGGTCACTTTATGACTCGTGGACTTCAACTCCCAGAATTCCTGAGCCAGCCTGTCTCAGCTTGGAAACCTCTCCCTTTCCCCTCAGCGTGGCTGGCTCAGGAATTCTGGGAGTTGAAGTCCACAAGTCATTAAAGAGCCAAGGTTGCCTACCCCTGCTCTAAACTAATAAAGTCTACATTAATTAACATTAATGGACTTCAACTCCCAGAATTCCTGAGCCAGCCACGCTGAGGGGAAAGGGAGAGGTTTCCAAGCTGAGCCACGCTGGCTCAGGAATTCTGGGAGTTGAAGTTCATGAGTCATAAAAGAGCCAAGATTGCCTACCCCTGGTCTAGACTAAGGAAGAGAAGGATTAGGGGGGACAGGATAACAATCTTCCAGGGACTGTCACAGAGAAGGGGGGCCCATATTCAACTTATTCTCCAAAGCACCAAAGGGCAGGACAAGAAATGCAGGTATCCCTTGATGTATGACCACTATGGAGCCCAAAATTTATGTTGTTAAGTGGGACATTTGTTAGGTGAGAAGCACCATTCTAGAATATCTTCTCTATTCCACCTATGATAGAATTTTTTTTTTAAAAAAAATCTCTAGAAAGAGTGGACTGGTTAGGGTGGCATCCACCCTCAAGATGGAGAAACACTCTCAGCTCATCCTATCTGAATATTTTGTCTGTCGCTTTTTCTTATTTGTGTTCAAAAATAAAATAAAATCTAATGCTGCCGTTCTGGAGAACTCATTTTGCTCTTATAGCGGAACAGCCTGCTCCGTCAACAACACTATTTTTTTCCTGTTCTGGTTATATTTTGACACGGTAGAAACCTGCCAATCGTTGGAGCTTTGATCTGTTGTACTGAGTTTCCAAGAATTTGACAAAAGCCTGGTTGAATTTTTATTTTATTTTTTAAGCCCAAGTGGGTTTTGAATTTGCAAAAGAAAAAGAGCCACATTATGAAAATCAAATTCTTGCCTCCAGAAGTTGTGGATGCTCCAACACTGGAGGTTTGTAAGAAGAGATTGGACAACCCTGTGTCTGAAATGGGATAGGTTTTCCTGCCTGAGCAGGGGGTTGGACTAGATGACCCCCAAGATCCCTTCCAACTCTGTTTATTCTGTTCCATTTTCACAGAGAAAGTTCTTTCAGAAGATATTTCTGTAGATAAATTCACACACGCAGCCTGCTTAACAGGACTGCCATATGCTCACGCCCAATTGTGGCTGAGCAAGCAGTTTTTATCACAATGTGGTCCTAGCGGATTGCAGAGTTGAAACATTATTTCTTTTTTTTTTTTAACAATGTCAGATATTATTATTTTTTTTAGTAATCACAGGCTTGATTGTCCCAAAAGTTCCAAGTAGGAATGCGCAGCTCAAAATGTTCTGCTTTGAGGGGAAGGTTAGAGACGGTTCAAGGTCTAATTCCAAAGAGGTTTTTTTTTAAATTCCTTTATTAAAACATGCAGCATTGTACATAAAATCTTTGTATGCATCAAACTTCATAGCATCTGGTATACAACACTACGTATTATTCTTTGGAAATGTCTGGTTTGGTAAACATTTTTCACTCCTCACTTCGATCCTCTATTATACACCCGTTACATTTTTTATTCTCTATGATCCCTGATAATAGGTCTTGAGGTAGTAGTTAAACATTAAATATAAGATCATATTAATAATCAATCCTCAGAGAACACAGCATATAACACTAGGTATTAATCTTTGTAAACGCTTGGTTTGGTACATTCTTTACTCCTCACTTCCAGTCTCAACTATATGTCTGTTGTATTTTATCTTTTATGATCCCTAGCAAAAGATCCTGAGCTAGAGATTCAATAACCTGGGGTAAAGATTCAGTCTGCTTTTTCATTATTAAAGTAATCAACATTAAGCATAGGATCATATTAAGAAGCAGTCATATTAAGAAGCAATCATCGTAAAAAAAAAAAAAGAGAAGAGATGGAAGTTTTTAAAAAGAGATTCAGCCATTTGTCTGAAATGGTATATAGGGTCTCCTGCCTGAGCAGGGGGTTGGACTAGATGACCTCCAAGGTCCCTTCCAACATCATCATCATCATCATGATCACCATCATTATTATTGTTATCATCATCATCATCATCTTATCAACTGCAGTGTTTCGCTTATTAATTGTGGCGAGAGAGGTTGTAAAATGAGGGGGCAAAACTCACTTAACAAAGGTCTCACTTAAGTCGAGGGCTCCCTGTACATGAATCTCAGATTTGTTGCAGGTCAGCCTTCCAGTAATCATGTTTTGTTTCGTTGGAACATGATCTGGGAGATTTCTTTCGATGGAGAGGTTCCTATTCATTGGTAGCGTCTGATTGATGGAATTCCCTCAGAGGCTCCTCGGTGCTCTCTGAGCTTGTCTGGTTTTCTCGGAGACGTTTCATGACCATAAGTAGGTAACATCATCAGTGCTAGAAGGGAGGGGGGTTGTGGAGGCAGGAGGAGGAGGAGGAGGAGGCGGCGGTGGCAAATGATTGTGGAATCCTTGGTGCTCTCTGAGCTTGCTTGTTTTCTTGCAGATGTTTCATTACCCTAACTAGGTAACATCAATGCTAGAAGGGAGGGGGGTTGTGGAGGGAGGAGGAGGAGGAGGAGGAGGAGGAGGAGAAGGAGGAGGAGAAGGAGGAAAAGGACTGTGGAATCCATGATGCTCTCTGAGTTTGCTTGTTTTCATGCAGATGTTTCATGACCAAACTACGTAACATCACCAATGCTAGACTAGAGAGGGGTTGTGGAGAGAGAAGAAAGAAGAGGAGGAGGAGGAGGAGGAGGAGGAGGAGGAGGAGGAGGAGGAAGAGGAAGAGGTGGCAAAGGATTCTGGGGTCCTTGGTGCTCTCTGAGCATGCTTGTTTTCTTGCAGACATTTCATTACCCAACTAGGTAACATCATCAGTGCTAGTAAGGAGTGTGGCTTGCTGTCAGTTTATATTCTGGTATCTTGCTTGTCTGTGGTGGGGGAGGCAGTCTTAGGGATTCTTTGGTTGGGCTTTAGCCGTTTCCTGATTGGGGTGTCACTTACTTGATTCCTTCTGTTGTCTTTATTCAGGTATCTCCACCCTTTGAATGATTAGGCCATAATGACAGCTGAAGATTCTATTGCAAGGATGAGTAATGATTCCTCCAGCATGCAGACCAATAAAATTCCGGAAGGGCTCTCGGGCACTCCAAACGAGGCCGCACTCTTGCAGTTAGTAGATCGTACCGGCTACACCATGATTCAGGAGAACGGGCAACGAAAGTACGGGGGTCCACCTCCTGGCTGGGAAGGCTTGCACCCACCTCGGGGATGTGAGGTCTTTGTGGGCAAAATCCCTCGTGACGTCTACGAAGACGAGCTGGTCCCGGTGTTTGAGACCGCGGGGCGCATCTACGAAATGCGCCTGATGATGGACTTTGACGGCAAGAACCGTGGCTACGCCTTTGTGATGTACACCCAGAAATACGAAGCCAAGTGCGCCGTCAAAGAACTCAACAACTACGAGATCCGTCCGGGTAGACTGTTAGGGGTGTGTTGCAGCGTGGACAACTGCCGGCTCTTCATCGGCGGGATCCCCAAGACGAAGAAGCGGGAGGAGATTTTGGAAGAGATCTCCAAGGTGACGGAAGGCGTGCTGGATGTCATCGTTTACGCCAGCGCGGCCGATAAGCTGAAGAACCGAGGATTTGCTTTCGTGGAGTACGAAAGCCACCGAGCGGCCGCCATGGCGAGAAGGAAGCTTATGCCAGGCCGAATCCAGCTGTGGGGCCACCAGATTGCCGTCGATTGGGCCGAGCCGGAGATAGATGTGGACGAAGACGTCATGGAGACGGTGAAAATCTTGTACGTGAGGAATCTGATGATCGAGACTACGGAGGAGACCATTAAAAAGGTCTTTGGTCAGTTTAACCCGGGCAGCATAGAGCGGGTCAAGAAAATCCGAGATTATGCTTTCGTCCACTTTACCTGCCGAGAAGATGCCGTTCACGCCATGAACAACCTCAATGGCACCGAACTGGAAGGATCCTGTCTGGAGGTCACTTTAGCCAAGCCGGTTGATAAAGAGCAGTACACCCGCTACCAGAAAGCCGCGAAAGGAGGAGGAGCAACAGCAGCCGAAGTGACGCAACAACCTAACTATGTTTACTCTTGTGATCCGTACACTCTAGCGTATTACGGGTATCCCTACAACGCCCTGATTGGTCCAAATCGAGAATACTTTGTGAAAGGTGAGTGTCTACATTTTGGCGCACTACAAGAGGGATTACAGTTACATCCCAGGGGGTAGTGGGCCTTGTCTGGGGTCAGAGGTTAAGAAGGGCTGGGACTTCGAATAGGAAGCTTAACTGGAAAGTTGAAAAAAAGTCTCTGGAAAACAAAAGAATGGCAACCTACTCTCATTGTGTAGAGCAGGGGGTGTCCAACTCGCAACATCACGTGACGTGTTGCGACGTATCGTGACTTTTTTTTCCATTGCCAGCAATGGGGTGGACGTGGTTTCGGCATGACACATCTGGCCCATGGGCCGGCATTTTGACACCCCTAGTGTAGAGGCCCTAATTGTATAGACCAGGGGTGGGGAACTTTGGCTCTTTTATGACTCGTGGACTTCAACTCCCAGAATTCCTGAGCCAGCCATGCTGAGGGGAAAGGGAGAGGTTTCCAAGCTGAGCCATGCTGGCTCAGGAATTCTGGGAGTTGAAGTCCACGAGTCATAAAGTGACCTAGGCCTAGGCCAGAGGTAGGCAACCTTGACTCTTTTATGACTCCTGGACTTCAACTCCCAGAATTCCTGAGCCAGCACGGCTCAGCTTGGAAACCTCTCCCTTTCCCCTCAGCGTGGCTGGCTCAGGAATTCTGGGAATTGAAGTCCACGAGTCATAAAAGAGCCAAGGTTGCCTACCCCTGTTCTAAACTAATTGTCTACATTAATTAACATTAATTATGCTTTCATACGCTCCTCTAACTGAGGGATCTTCAAACTTGGCTCTTTTATGACTGGTGGACTTCAACTCCCAGAATTCCTGAGCCAGTATGGGGGAACTATGGCCCCTTCATGACTTGTGGACTTCAACTCCCAGAATTCCTGAGCCAGCATGGGGGAACTATGGCCCCTTCATGACTTGTGGACTTCAACTCCCAGAATTCCTCAGCCAGCATGGGGGAACTATGGCCCCCTCATGACTCGCGGACTTCAACTCCCAGAATTCCTCAGCCAGCATGGGGGAACTATGGCCCCCTCATGACTCGTGGACTTCAACTCCCAGAATTCCTGAGCCAGCCACGCTGAGGGGAAAGGGAGAGGTTTCCAAGCTGAGCCATGCTGGCTGAGGAATTCTGGGAGTTGAAGTCCACCAGTCATAAAAGAGCCAAGGTTGCCTACCCCTGGTATAGACTAATTGTATATTAATTGTGTATATAATTGTATACGCCCTAATTGTATAGAGACCCTAATTGTATAAGCTCTCCTGCTTGAGCAGGGAGTTGGATTAGATGACCTCCAAGGTCTCTTCCAGCTCTATTCTGATCAATATTGATTGATACTCCTATTTGTAGCCAAGAAACCTACTTGGGAATATCCAATGAAGTCATCAGAGTTGGAGCTTGGCTAGAGAACATATTTTCTTTTATTCTAGGCAGGTGACAGCATCTTGCTAGGCTTCAGGATCTTCAAAAGCAAACCTTTGATTAGCCCTTGGATGAGAGACCACAAGGAGATCCCAAGGGTATAAGCTAGATTGGGGGAAAAGATCCTGGAGGAATGAGTTAGTAAAACACCTCTTGTATCATTGCCAGGAAAATGTGTTCGTGGAGTCACCAAGAGCTGAGATTAAGTCGAAGGGGGTTGTTGTTGTTTTTAATTGCTATTTATTCTGCAGCTGAGGCCTATGCTTCGTAAGTGGTTTCCCTCATTTTAATGCTTTCCAGATGTGCCGGGCATACAGCTGCTACAATTCTTAAACCGTGTGGCCAGGGAGGTGGAAGGTTGACCTTTGACCTTGTTTCCGCTTGTGTACAACATTTTTTAAAAAATAATAATAATGCTTCGTACCAAAAACATTTCAACTTCTCCGCCCCAGAGTAGCTCAGTTCTGGCTGAAAGGCAACCACACAACACAAATGAAAATTAAGAGCAATTAGAGAAAGGCTCTTCCTCAGCTTTAATTGTCATCGCCTCTAATACTGAATTTGGAATGATATGGACTCGCAACCGTTTCGTTTTCCGACCGTTTTGAAGTTACCACCGCACTGAAAAAAGTGACTTTTTCACAGGGTTCACACTTACGACTGTTGCAGCGCTCCCGTGGTCACGTGACCAAAAAAGTCAGATGCTTGGCAACTGACTTGTATTTACGACGGTTCCGGGGTCCCATATCATAACTTTTGTGACCTTCTAACAAGCAAATGAATGGGGTAACCAGATTTACATATATATAAGAAAAAGGGGAGAAATAACGACTAAGTGAAATGCAGCAACCGAATATTATAGAAATAGCACAGCTTGAATGTTAAAGAAGAAATTTAACCCCAGTGACATTGACCATATTATCTAGTCTTTCCATTGGTTGATTACAAAGGCAGTTCAGTGGTAATGTTCCAGGAAAACTTTTGGTAATGCTCCAGGAAAATTAACCATCTCTCTCTCTCTCTTTTTTTTTTTTTTGGTGCAAAAATCCCAAAACAGCTAAAATCCCAAAGTCCATAAATAGATTCACAATTTGAGGTTAATGATTTAACAGCACATGAATACCGTTAAGTCTTAACTCTCCTATTAAACATTTCTTACATTTAATTTCATTCTGTTGTACTTTAACATATATTTAAAAGGGCGCACAAGGAGGAACAAAAGAACAATAAAGAAATAGAGATTTAAAGAGAACAAGAATTTTCAAATCACATTTGAAATCATACACACAGAGGCACATATACGGTATAAAGATAACCTTATATTTTAACTATTGAAATCAAATCAATAATCAGCCAAAATAACCAACATAATAATCGTAACTCAGAATAAACAATTAATAGAAATTTCTAAGAAAGCCTGTCCTTTCACTGTTCGGTCTCTTGGGCTGTTCAGTTTATGAATCATACTTAAAATTACAATTTATAAAGAAGCCTCGACAGATGTTCTGAATTTTTGAGTTTCTTTTGAATTTGGACAAGCTGTTGAGTTTTTCACCTTGTTTCCAGAATTGCTTTTGAACTACGCTACTTATTTAAAGATATTGGAGCCAATTCCTGACATTTTAAGGAGAGATTTTCAAAAGGTTTTCATCTTATTTTATTTAAATAAATAAATCTTGCCCCCCTCTAAGAATTATTAGCTCCCTGAGGATCAATTGTGGGGAACATTTGCCTGCATGAAAAACTGTATTGAAGCAAGGGGCTATAAATACTGTATGGACTTCTTCTATAAATATGGACCCCATATTTTAGTACACTATTTATAATTTAATAATCTCTTATAGACTGGACACTTCTGTTTGTATCCACTCAAAGATATTTATGCAAGCCTACAAGAGATCTGCTCATTCAAGTAGAGGTAACTCAGCCATCAATCGTGATATGATCCAATCTATAATCCGAGTCAAACAACTGACTTAATACTATAGTTGGAGATTTGATACAGTTGGTCCATCTCAATCTTTGTGTCTCGCAAAATCCTAAAACGAAATCCTCATTCTTTTGTTATGTGCCTTGACCATTGATTTAATATCTTAATTTGGAATCGTTTGAAAGAGAAAGTTGCTGCTTGATAAAATAGCCTTAATCAGAACAAGTTCAAGCTTTTCCATCATCATGAGATACCTACCATGATATTTTGCAAATCTGTGGAATAAATACGCTTCAGTAAATTCGCAGGCGTTTTAATCCGTCGAACAGGGAGATTCAATCCCGTTTAACTGCTTTTTCTCTTCCAATGAATTCCATGCAATCATGTGTGCGTGCGTCTTTAATCACATTAAAACATTGCCTGGATGTTAGGAATAATGAGACAGTGAGGGAATGACCAAATCATGTGTGTTAGCGGTCCTTCAAATTTATTGCATCCGCCGCGTAGAAAAGTAGACAAACTACCTTAAACAAATCTGTGTTAAATTTCTTTTACATTCCTGTTTTTGTCCTCTGGGGGTAAAATACGATAAACGAGGCAAAGTGATTAACTAACAAGTCTTGTCTTTAGAGCCTGAACGTAAGTTTCCAGCATTTGGGAATCATAGCTGATTAAAATCTGGAATCTGGATTCGACAGCAAAACCTGGCGAGTGCAGAAATGAACGGCACTTGCTAGGAATCTTTATTTTGAAGGTTCCTTCTTCAGACAGTCCTTGACCTAAAAGCCTTGGCTTAATGACCATTTGAAGTTACAACAGCACTGAAAAAAAAGGTGACTTACGACCGTTTTTCACATCCACGACCCTTGCAGCTATCCCCCGTGGTCACGTGACCAAAATCCGGACGCTTGGCACCCCAAGGTTATCCAACTGGGCCCAGGAATTAATATCTCTTTTGCTTTCTGTGGGAGAATATGAGTGCATTGATCATGCCTGCTCTCCATTCTTAATTATTTCACAGAAATAGGCTAGAAGTGAGGTGTCTGCTTGCACAATGTTTTAATGGACTTACCTTGCCGTTTGTTCTTGCTAGTTTTCGTGTGGCAGGTTTTGTTCTGCTTTGTTACTGTTTTTACTGCTAGCAAACTAAGAGGGAGGGCAGCTTTGTGAATGTTGTTGCCCAGAAAGAGACAACGCTCATAGAAATTTTGAATATAAACAGGTTTCCCCTGAGATGTCTCCTCTCTATAAATGAAATGTTTGGTGTGTCATCAAATAACTCCATCTCGTAATATTCCCTGGCGGACTAATGTAGGGCAGTGTCTTATTTAGTGTTTACTGTCCTCACAGGAGGTGATTCTAGACTGAGGTAAATCGCCAAGATCAAACGTGAGGGTTTGATATGAGTTGTCAGACAGAATTGATGAGGTCTGGAAGCTTTAGTAGAAAGACGCACGGGTGTGCATTGTGCAAGGGCCCGTTGTTTCGTTCATCCATTCCAAAACACTCAATTCCGTTAGAAGAGTCGGTTCAAAGGAGAACCAGCTTTGAGCAGAACTCCTGGGGTGTTCTCTAGGAATCAGGGGGACCTGCAAGAAAAAAAAAATCATGAAACTTCTGCCAGGAAATCACCAAGGAGACCACAGTCCTCCTCCATTTCTGGATGTCATTTGGAATCATGAAAAGCTGCACGTCCTTCTGAACTTCTTCCGAAGAGGGAATAATACGGCAAACTAACCAACTGTCTCAAAGATGCTTTTTTCAGGAGTCAACTGGACTTTCTTATTTTTCTTGGAAGACGTTTCGCTTGGCATTCCAGAAGCTTCTTCAGCTCTTGTCTTGTTTTTCATCCTGGTTTGGTCAATCTTTTTTTTTTTTAATCATGCTTTTTATAAGGAAAGATTACATCACCCAATTAGGTAACATCATCAGAGCTACTGAGGATTCACTATTTATGTACAGCAGGGATGGGATTTTCCAGGGGGTGCGAAATTGTGAGTTTAGAAGTTTCAAAATTATAGTGTACATGCATAATTCATTATTTTGAACATTTGTAAGGGGTGTGAGAATATATCTGAAGCATCCTAGGGCCGCGGAGTATAGAAAAGGTTGGGAGCCGCTGATGTACAGTATACAAAAGCCCTAGAACGAAAACAGGAGTCATCTACAGTGTGTAAGGACTGTGATAGCTTCTGTGTAAGAGAGGCAGAAAGCTAGCTGGGTACACTCATGATTCCCAACTAGCAGTCAGAAGGCACAGTGAAAAAATCAATCTCGCAACACGAGGCTCCACATAGTTTCAACGGGGAAACTGTGAGCATCCTAGAACAAACAAAATAATAACGAAAAAAAAATGCTAGGAAATTCCTGGAAGCTTGGCATTCAGAACAAATCAGCTGCCAATAGACCTATAGAGATGACCCACCCCATCCAAAAGAGACCATAAAAAAAGCGAAGAAGGAAACAAAAAGACTAGAATGAGTCATCTCCAATAAGCAACACACAGATAAGCAGGGATTAATCCCAGACAAACAATCAAGCAAAAAAAAAATCAATGCCTTAATCAAGGAGAAAACCACACTTCTGTCAACACTAGCAGGGCAAGCTACTGTAGATAAGCAGAGAGCAAACCCCACACTCAGTAGCACTGATGTTGTTACCTAGTTGGGTAATGAAACATCTGTAGGCAAACAAACACATTCAGAGAGCACCAAGGACACCACAGTTGAACCCTAAGTTTGATCTAAGATCGTTTAGAAGTCCTTGTACCACTAACGCCATCTGAATTTGGGCTTTTCCATTGCCAGGCATCAGTTTGTGCCCTTATTGTGGCTTTGTGGCCATAAACTTAGCAACGTGGAACACAAATGACACTGTGTTTCTGACACGATGCCATTTGACAGGCCAGTATGTCATTTTTGAACTGTAATGAGGAACAGGCAAAGCTGGAAACGTTACATTTGTGTATGCAGAGTGATAACGCAGGCAAAAGAGGAATCACGCTGTGGCTGAAGCTTTTATTTTTATTTTTAGGCAAAAGTCTTCAAAGATCTAGATTTCTGCGCAAAAAAAAAACCCCAACTTCCCACAATGCTTCCATCGAAGCCCACCAAATTCAGTACAACTTTATCGTGCACATTGGAATTCTCCAGCTTTTTTTGTTGTTGTTGTTGTTCTCAAACTGTGATGAGGTTGAGTCTCTCTAGATTTTTTATTTTTGGAAGAAGGGAGAGGGAAACAGTGATTGCAACACAGCTATCCAGGAATGCAGATTTAAAAACAATTTTTTTTAAAAAAAAAAAAGGTTGTGTGGTTCTTCCTCATTGGATGGCACTTTGGGTAAAATGCGCATTTAAGAAAACCACAGGATGACGTTTGAGAAAGCAGCAAAAAAGAAAGAAAGCTGCTATTAATCTCGTCTGCAAATGTTTCCCCCTTTCCTGAGATCAGAAAAGCTGGTGGGAGGAGAGGAAACAGGTTGTGCACCTTTTCGATTGCAGCTGTTGCTAGGTGACAACACACAACTTGATAGCAGCCGGAAGCTGCACTTGCTGTCGAATAGCAATAAAAGTAGCTGAGCTGAGAAATAATGCACAAAATAGGATGTGGGTCCCCCAATCCCTTGCAAGACTGTGTGTGTGTGAAAGTTTGGTGATAACAGAGCAGAGATTTCTTTCCCCCTTTCATCCATAATATTAAGATACACGCATAATTTTAGGTTTGCCTGGACTTCTTGCTGAAAAGAGGAAAAAAATTAACTTGTCATGCATGCGTTTGAGAATCGGGAAGAGTAGAATATGGAGGGGCACCTAAGATGTAACCCCGTAAAAGAGAATTAAAATATAAACGTAACGACTGTAAACAAGATTGGAAAACACCGCTTGATCTCTTTTCTCGTTCTTTTTTATTCTTGCTCTTGTTTTCCCATCCTTTCTTTTCTATTTGCTGATCCTTTTTTATTTGGGGGGGGGACTCTGCTTTCAGTTTTCCTCTCATTTGGATTGTCCTTATCTTGTAAAACACTTCTTTCATTTAAAAAAAAAAAAACTAATGAAAAGAGGTGGGGAGAGAGAGAGTCTGTTTTCTGACTGATAACAGCAACGAGAAGGCGCCAAATGTTTCCGTTTTTCCCCCCTACGCGGATGATCTTACTAACAGAAAAGCTTCTAACTGATTGAGTTTTGCTACTCCTTGTAAATTGGATGTTACAATGTGTCTGCCAGCTTTTAGGTAAGCCCAACATTGCTTATCAACAACCTAAGATATGCAGATGATACCACTCTAATGGCAGAAAGTGAAGAGGAACGAAAGAGCCTCTTGATGCGGGTGAAGAAGGAGAGTGCAAAGGTTGGCTTGAAACTCAACATGAAGAAAACCAAGATCGTGGCATCCGGCCCTCTCAGTTCCTGGCAAATAGATGGGGGAAAAATGGAGGCAGTGACAGATTTTATCTTCCTGGGCTCCAAGATCACCGCAGATGGGGACTGCAGCCAAGAAATTAAAAGACGCTTGCTCCTGGGGAGGAAAGCTATGGCAAATCTAGACAGCATACTAAAAAGCAGAGACGTCACCCTGCCAACAAAAGTGCGTATAGTCAAGGCCATGGTTTTCCCAGTTGCAATGGATGGCTGTGAAAGTTGGACCATAAGAAAGGCCGAGCGCCAAAGAATGGAGGCCTTTGAACTATGGTGCTGGAGAAGACTCCTGCGAGTCCCCTAGACTGCAAGGAGATCAAACCAGTCAGTCCTGGAGGAGATCAACCCTGACTGCTCTTTAGAAGGCCAGATCCTGAAGTTGAAACTCAAGTCCTTTGGCCACCTAATGAGGACTCACTGGAGAAGAGCCTAATGCTGGGAAAGATGGAGGGCAATAGAAGAATGGGAGGACAGAGAAGGAGGTGGTTGGATGGAGTCCCTGAAGCAGCAGGCATGAGCTTCAATGGACTCCAGAAGATGGCAGAGGACAGGAAGGCCTGGAGGAACGTTGACCATGGGGTCACGATGGGTCGGACACGACTTTGCAACTAACAACAACAACAACAACAACAAGTATTGCTTTTATTTCCGTGTCTTTAAAAAAATCAGGCCTCCAGATTGTAACAGAGGGACTCAAGGAAAAACTGAGCTAAGATTGATGGCAAAAGACACCCTCTCTAATTTCTCAGCAAGTAAACGAGGGGGAGAGAATTATATAGGTAGTCCTCAACTTACAACCAACAACTTATGTTGCCAACTGAGATATTGGTTGAGCTTGGCGACCTTTTTACGACCTTTTCTTGCCCCAGGTTGTTAAGTGAACCTGGCTTCTCCCCATTGACTTTGCTGGTCAGAAGATCGCAAAAGGGGATCCCGGGATCCCGGGGACGCTGTGTGACCAACGTAAAGGTGAACTGGTTGCTCAGCATCTGAACTTGGGTCACGTGATCACGGAGACGCTGCAAAGTTGGTCACTGTGAAAAACAGTCGTAAGTCACCTTTTTTTCCCCCAGTGCCGTTTGAATGCTCGCTAAACAAACTGTTGTAAATTGAGGACCCCCTGCATTTGCGAATTAGCAAGATAAATGTGGCCTTACTAGGTAGACTGGACAACAAAGATGGCCAGGTGGGCTAATTCTACTTTATCGTAAAACTGCTCTGACATAATCTTGTAAATCTGAAGAGAGAGTCCTCCCGCCGTCACTTTGGCAGCCTGAGCACTTTAAGGAGGCTCTCTTTTGTGCTTCAGCTGTGGACTCTGCTGCCTTCTCTTATCTGATGTTTCTATGTGGCCTTTCTTGACTCAAGGTCTTTCCCACACACCTTTATGGGAGAGGATTCAAAGAACCTGCCTGTACAGACGTCTTTTGAACATAGCAAACCGCTCCAAAATTTGGCTTCCTTCTGAACTTTCTAGAGGAATAGAATAGAATAGAATAGAATAGAATAGAATAGAATAGAATACAATACAATACAATACAATGGAATATAGAATAGAATAGAATAGAATAGAATAGAATAGAATAGAATAGAATAGAACAGAACAGAACAGAACAGAACAGAACAGAACAGAATAGAATAGAATAGAATAGAATATAGAACAGAATGGAACAAAATAGAACAGAACAGAATAGAATATAGAATAAAATATAGAATGGAATATAGACTAGAATAGAATAGACTAGACTAGACTAGACTAGACTAGACTAGACTAGACTAGACTAGACTAGACTAGACTAGAATAGAATAGAATAGAATAGAATAGAATAGAATAGAATAGAATAGAATAGAATATAGAACAGAATAGAAAATAGAACAGAATGGAACAAAATAGAACAGAACAGAACAGAATAGAATATAGAATAAAATATAGAATGGAATATAGACTAGAATAGAATAGACTAGACTAGACTAGACTAGAATAGACTAGACTAGACTAGACTAGACTAGACTAGAATAGAATAGAATAGAATAGAATAGAATAGAATAGAATAGAATAGAATAGAATATAGAACAGAATAGAAAATAGAACAGAATGGAACAAAATAGAACAGAACAGAACAGAATAGAATATAGAATAAAATATAGAATGGAATATATACTAGACTAGACTAGACTAGACTAGACTAGACTAGACTAGACTAGACTAGAATAGAATAGAATAGAATAGAATAGAATAGAATAGAATAGAAAATAGAACAGAACGGAACAAAAGAGAACAGAACAGAACAGAATAGAATAGAATATAGAATAAAATATAGAATGGAATGGAATATAGAATGGAATATAGACTAGAATAGAATAGAATAGAATAGAATAGAATAGAATAGAATAGAATAGAATAGAATAGAATAGAATAGAGAATGAGAATGAGAATGAGAATAGGATAGGATAGGATAGGATAGGATAGGATAGGATAGGATAGGATAGGATAGGATAGGATAGGATAGGATAGGATAGGATAGGAGGAACCTGGTAGGTCATCTAGTCTAACCCTCCGCCCTACACCATTTCTGACAGATGGCAGTCCAGTTTCTTCTTGAAAGCTTCCAGTGATGAAGCTCCCACAATCTCTGAAGGCAAACTGTTCCACTGGATTGATTGTTCTCACTGTCAGGAAATTTCTCCTTATTTCTAGGTTGAATCTCTCCTTGATCAGTTTCCATCCGTTATTCCTTGTCTGGCCTTCAGCTGCTTTGCAAAATAGGCTGACTCCTCCTTTTTTTTTTTGTGGCCACTCCTCAGATATTGGAAGACTGCTATCATATCCCCCCTAGTCTTTCTTTTCACTCTACTAGACATAACCCAATTCCTGCAACCCTTCTTCATACGTTTTTTAGCCTCCAGTCCCCTAATCATCTTTGTTGCTCTTCTCTGCACTTTTTTTTCCAGTGTTTCTTGCACTAGATCAGTGTTTCTTGACCTCAGCAACATTCAGATGTGTGGATTCCAACACCCCAACCAGCTTCTACCATCTTAAGGTTGCTGAGGTTGAGCTGGTTGCCCTCCCCTGTGCCTCTCTTGGTTGAGTTGTGAGCTTTATTTTGCAAAATCAAGTTCTAGGGCGGGTGTGTGTGTGTGTGTCTTCAAACTGGGCCACTTTCAAACGTGTGGATTCAACTCCCAGAATTCCACAGCCAGCTCTTCAAGAGCACAATTCGATATGGCTTCCAGATCCAGATCTATAAATAACAGGATTATCACAGGCGTGCCCCATCGTGCCGATGGGGGACTTCTGGGAGTTGATGTCCACAAGTCTTAAAGTTGCCAGGTTCGGAGACAAACACACATTCCCCCCCCCCGGAATTAGAAACGGAATCAGAAAATGGAATTAGAAAAGATCGCCCCCCCCCAAAAAAAAGGTTAACAAACCTCACCCGATTGTGGCTGAGTGTGAACCTTTGGCAAACTATGCCAAACCTTTGCAATTGCTGGATGTTGCGCACCCCTATCAGGAATTGGGCCAACTGTTTTCTGAGTTTTTTGTTTTTTTTTCCATTCTGGTCTAACATTCTGGCCTTTGGGCGAAGGCGGTGGCTGGTTCCGAGCATCACTTACCTGTTTGGCGTTTTTATTTTTATTTTTATTTTTTTTCACTTACAAGCAGGCAGCGTTAGAGGCAGAGGACGAGGTGCGGCAGGCAACCGGGCGCCTGGTCCAAGAGGATCGTACCTGGGGGGTTACTCTGCAGGCCGTGGCATCTATAGCAGATACCATGAAGGCAAAGGGAAGCCACAGGAAAAAGGCTACGAGCTGGTCCCCAATCTGGAATTGCCGGCTGTCAACCCCGTCGCAATTAAACCGGGAACAGGTCAGTCTGATTCTCAGGGCGAGGAAAAAGTGGGTGGGAAAGGATTGATAGAAAGTTGAGCTGTTTTTTTTCTTGAGCCGGTGGACCCTCTCTTGTTCTGGTTGGAATGGGACATTCCAGGCAGGAACAACCAGACACCCCCCCCCATTGCAGAGTTCAAGCTAAATACTTCATTACGTTCTGCCTATAATACAGGAATCTTCTCAGTCTGATGCAGCTTTAGTCTGCAAAATCAAGTTCTGGAGCAGGGGCCTTCAAACTGGGAAAACTTTAAAACTTGTGGACTTTTAGAAATATTTAGAATATTTAGAATAACAGTGTTGGAAGGGACCTTGGAGGTCATCTAGTCCAACCCCCTGCTCAGGCAGGAAACCCTAGACCATTTCAGACAAATGGCCGTCCAGTCTCTTCTTAAAAACTTCCAGTGTTGTTGCATTCACCACTTCTGGAGGGAGGTTGTTCCACAGGTTAATTGTTCTCACTATCAGGAAATTCCTCCTTAGTTCTAGGTTGCTTCTCTCTTTGGTTAGTTTCCATCCGTTGCTTCTTGTCCTGCCTTCAACTCCCAGAATTCCTCAGCCAGCTACTCATGGGAACAATTAGATAAGGCTCCAAGATCCCAGATCTCTAAGTAACACTTTAATGCAGAGGTGCCCAACCAAGCTGGCTGGGGACTTGTGGGAGTTGAGGTCCAGAAGTCTAAAAGTTGCCAAGACTGGACATCGCCAGTTTAATATTTTGAAGGTCCATCACGTCTTATTTCTGAAATCCATCTTGGATAATTTCAAAAAATTGGACAAGCCATCCTGACTTTCTGATTAGCTTTCTTCCTTCCAGATGTTCGTAATATTTTCTGTGTCATGATAAATTTTGCTGAGGTCCTTTCCTCTTTCTTGCCGACAACCATGGAGAAGTGGAGAAATTTCCTTGTGGGTTGAATGCCAATATGCAGAAGTGAGGCCTATGGCTGCACAATATCCTTCTGTGAAAAAACATGAACAGGCTATCATGGGGGACATGACCGCTGTGTTCCAATATCTCAGGGGCTGCCCCAAAGAAGAGGGAGTCAAGCCATTCTCCAAAGCACCTGAAGGCAGGACAGGAAGCAACTGGATGGAAACTCATCAAGGAGAGAAGCAACCTAGAACTAAGGAGGAATTTCCTGACAGTAGGAACAATTAACCAGTGGAACCACCTGCCTCCAGAAGTTGTGGGTGTTCAAATCAGTGGAGGTTTTTAAGAAGAGACTGGACAACCATTTGTCTAAAATGATATAGGGTAGGGGGTCCCCAACCCCTGGTCCATGGACTGGCCCACAAACAAGGGAAGCCCAAAGCAGGCAGCACACAAAACCACGCACCCCCCCCCCGGTCCATGGACAACCTCTTGATCTTTGGTGCCCAAAATGTTGGGGGCCATTGGTATAGTCTCTTGCTCAAGCAGCGGGTTGGACTAGATGACCTCCAAGGTCCCTTCCAATTCCATTATCCTACTGTGCTCTTTTCTGAGCATGATAGAATAATAGAATTACTATTATTCTATTATTATAATTATTATTAAATACACATACCGTATTTTCCCGAAAATAAGAGCCAACTGGAAAATAAGCCCTAGCGTGATATTTTTTTCAAGAAACTCATAATATTAAGCCCCCACCCCCAAAATAAGCCCCAGTTAAGATCGTCAGCCAGACAGGCACATTTAGTACGTTCTGTTGCAACACACGACGGGTGTA
>JARGCV010000468.1:510000-532500 GCA_034064705.1 Bothrops alternatus | reverse complement strand
GGTGCTTTTTCAAAAAAGACCACTGGACTTTCTTCCTTTTCCTTGAAGATGTTTCGCTTCTCATCCCAGAAGCTTCTTCCATTCTAAACTGAAGAAGCTTCCTGGACGAGAAGCAAACCGTCTTCAAGGGGAAAAAAGCACCTTTGGGGCAACCATGACCTAGATGATGGAGAATCCCCACAGATATTCTAAACCGTAGTTTTAAGCAAGCGAGGGTCCGTCTTGTGGTCAGACAAAGTAATGGTAGTTTGCTTAACCCGGTTCTGATTTGTTTTGCTTTCTGCCATTTTCCAAATATCCCGCGGCTGCAGGGGACCCATTTTCCTAGGTCAGGGATAGGCAACCTCGGCTCTTTTATGACTCATGGACTTCAACTCCCAGAAGTCCATGAGTCATAAAAGAGCCGAGGTTGCCTACCCCTGACCTAGGTGTTTTGGGCGTGTCTGTATGTTTTTCAGGGATATTCGGTTGTGGCTCAAGATAAAATCGTAATGATGCCTGCACTCAGGGGATCCAAGCTCTCATTCTTAGACACCTTGTATTTTGGGATAATCCCCTTTGTATTCCCTAAAGCCTTTTCTTGCAATGGGGTGTGCAATAATTCCACAATGGTTGGGGAATTAAAAAGGCTGTGGAAGCAGTTTCCACCGGACCTTCAGCAGGAGTGTGGCCCCCAAACCCTTGTTGCAACAAAGAGGCTCAGGTGAAAAAGCAAGTGTGTAAATACAAGTGTATTGTCTGCCAAGCTGCTTAAGTGGCAATTTTCTAGGATTCCAGCTCAGACGCTGACTGCGTGTTACAGGTAGTCCTCGAGTTACGACTATCACGGAGTCTGCCCACCACGCGACGGTCGTAAGGCGAGTCGATCCCATGACCAACCTCCTTTCACAAGCTTTTTGCACCGTTATTCAGCAAACTCTGCAACTGTTAAGCCAATCCAGGGTTCACTGTGGGCCAGTTTGGCCGAAAACTGGAAGTAAACTGGGGAAACCGGTCGTAGAACGCAGTCACGTGACCATGGGACACCACAAAGGGTTGTAAATGTGTGGTCAGGTGACCGTTGGGGGCGTGGCTATTGGCACTTCGAATCTGGCTTGTAAACCAAAAACCCAGATAGGTTCGTAGACACTAAACGGGCAGTTGTAACACAAGGGCTACCTATAATTCTTTGGATACGATTTGTGATTGCTATTCCTATTTCAGCGGGCAAATTCCTGTAGCTTTCAGGATAATCTTTCGCCAGCAGATCCTGAAACCCTAAGCCAGCCTATTAACATTTTCCAGGAGTGTCTTCCCGCAATAAATAAATAGTAATACTTAAAAAAACAAAACCTGTAAAGTATATTATGAAAGTGACCAAACGGCTATCATGATCCTTAAAAAAGAAAGAAAGATAGCCTTCCTTGGAAATATCTCCTGTGGCTTGAATGATAGCACTACCTCTGATTTACTACTGATTTTTGTGTGTCCCCAAAGAGTTAACGTGCCTTAAAGTGGGGATTGTAAGTCCTCGTGACTTCGAGGTTCTCGCGCAGCTCAAATATTTCATTGTTTCTGCACACCGCAAGTGCCTGCCTTCACACACAACTGCGCTCTCTCAAGGAGAGGGGGCAAAAAAAACAACAACAAGATTACAACTTTTTTTTCCTGCCACCGAATGCTTGGGAGGTAGTGGCGTTGGGCAATCTTTTGATATAAAACAAAAAATGTAGGTGGATCCTGCCAATTATCCAAATCCGCTTAAAAACAACCACCAATGTGGAGCTTTTAGTAGATTTTATGTAGATCTCTATCCATCCTGCAACGAACACTGGCTCTCAAACAAACATGGGGCATCGTTTGTTTGTTTTTTTTAAAAAATGCACTTCCCCATAGAACTGTGGCTAAGATGCCAGTGAAAAGATGGGGGGGGGGAGGTGGATTGATCAAATGTTGATTAGTCCCCAGTCTGAAAACCAGGATTTACAACAATTTCTGAACCATTTCATTGATACACTACTGAGATACGTTATGACTTGAAATGTGAAGTTTTCTCTTTCTTAGGTTAAGAACAAATTATACACACACACACACACACACACACACACACACACACACTTATTTTCTAAGGTGGTATTAGAGTTGCTATTTTACTGTGTTTCTTTTGTATGTGCTGTTGCGCTTTCTTTTAAAAGTGCTTTCTTAGGTTGTAGTCAATAAAAACATTCCTTTCAAAAAGGAGATTTTTGGTCCTCCATTTGAGATGTTCATTTTATTTTACCACCGTTCAAGTAAATTAAAATGGTTTCTGGGGCTGGGCTCAAACTTTGAGCCAGAAGGAGAAATTCGGGCACGTATTTATTTATTTGTTTTTTTCAATCCCACCTTTATTACTTTTATAAGTAACGCCAGGTGGCAAACATAGGTACTGTATTTTCCCCAAAATAAGACCCAACCGGAAAATAAACTCTAGCGTGATTTTTTTTTCAGGAAGCTCTTAATATTAAGCCCCACCCCCCACCCCAAAATAAGCCCTGGTTAAGATCGTCAGCCAGATGGATGCATTTAGTACCGTATTTCCTCGAATATAAACCCTAATTGGAAAATAAGCCCTAATGTGTCTTTTGGAGCAAAAATTCATATAAGACCCGGTCTTATTTTGGGGGAAATACAGTACTACCCCATCCTCTATCTATTTTCCCTACAACATCAACCCTGTAAGGTGGATGGGACTGAAAAAGAGTGGTTGGCTCAGAGTCACTGAGGTGGCTTTCAGGCCTAAGGTGAGACTAGAACTCACCGCCTCCTGGTGATTGGCCCAAAGTCACCCAGTTGGCTTTCATGCTTGAGGTGGGACTAGAACTCACCGTCTCCTGGTGATTGGCCCAAAGTCACCCAGCTGGTTTTCATGCCTAAGGCGGGACTAGAACTCACTGTCTCCTGGTGATTGGCCCAAAGTCACCCAGCTGGTTTTCATGTCTAAGGCAAGACTAGAACTCACCATCTCCTGGTGATTGGCCCAAAGTCACCCAGTTGGCTTTCATGCTTGGGGTGGGACTAGAACTCACCGTCTCCTGGTGATTGGCCCAAAGTCACCCAGTCAGCTTTCATGCTTGAGGTGGGACTAGAACTCACCGTCTCCTGGTGACTGGCCCAAAGTCACCCAGTCGACTTTCATGCTTGGGGTGGGACTAGAACTCACCGTCTCCTGGTGATTGGCCCAAAGTCACCCAGTCGGCTTTCATGCTTGGGGTGGGACTAGAACTCACCGTCTCCTGGTGATTGGCCCAAAGTCACCCAGTCAGCTTTCATGCTTGGGGTGGGACTAGAACTCACCGTCTCCTGGTGATTGGCCCAAAGTCACCCAGCTGGTTTTCATGCCTAAGGCGGGACTAGAACTCACCGTCTCCTGGTGATTGGCCCAAAGTCACCCAGCTGGTTTTCATGCCTAAGGCGGGACTAGAACTCACCATCTCCTGGTGATTGGCCCAAAGTCACCCAGCTGGTTTTCATGTCTAAGGCGGGACTAGAACTCACCGTCTCCTGGTGATTGGCCCAAAGTCACCCAGCTGGTTTTCATGTCTAAGGCAAGACTAGAACTCACCATCTCCTGGTGATTGGCCCAAAGTCACCCAGCTGGTTTTCATGTCTAAGGCGGGACTAGAACTCACCGTCTCCTGGTGATTGGCCCAAAGTCACCCAGTTGGCTTTCATGCTTGAGGTGGGACTAGAACTCACCGTCTCCTGGTGATTGGCCCAAAGTCACCCAGCTGGTTTTCATGCCTAAGGCGGGACTAGAACTCACTGTCTCCTGGTGATTGGCCCAAAGTCACCCAGCTGGTTTTCATGTCTAAGGCAAGACTAGAACTCACCATCTCCTGGTGATTGGCCCAAAGTCACCCAGTTGGCTTTCATGCTTGGGGTGGGACTAGAACTCACCGTCTCCTGGTGATTGGCCCAAAGTCACCCAGTCAGCTTTCATGCTTGAGGTGGGACTAGAACTCACCGTCTCCTGGTGACTGGCCCAAAGTCACCCAGTCGACTTTCATGCTTGGGGTGGGACTAGAACTCACCGTCTCCTGGTGATTGGCCCAAAGTCACCCAGTCGGCTTTCATGCTTGGGGTGGGACTAGAACTCACCGTCTCCTGGTGATTGGCCCAAAGTCACCCAGTCAGCTTTCATGCTTGGGGTGGGACTAGAACTCACCGTCTCCTGGTGATTGGCCCAAAGTCACCCAGCTGGTTTTCATGCCTAAGGCGGGACTAGAACTCACCGTCTCCTGGTGATTGGCCCAAAGTCACCCAGCTGGTTTTCATGCCTAAGGCGGGACTAGAACTCACTGTCTCCTGGTGATTGGCCCAAAGTCACCCAGCTGGTTTTCATGTCTAAGGCAAGACTAGAACTCACCATCTCCTGGTGATTGGCCCAAAGTTACCCAGCTGGTTTTCATGTCTAAGGCAAGACTAGAACTCACCATCTCCTGGTGATTGGCCCAAAGTCACCCAGTCGGCTTTCATGCTTGAGATGGGACTAGAACTCACCGTCTCCTGGTGATTGGCCCAAAGTCACCCAGTCGGCTTTCATGCTTGGGGTGGGACTAGATCTCACTGTCTCCTAGTGATTGGCCCAAAGTCACCCAGCTGGTTTTCATGCCTAAGGCGGGACTAGAACTCACCGTCTCCTGGTGATTGGCCCAAAGTCACCCAGCTGGTTTTCATGCCTAAGGCGGGACTAGAACTCACTGTCTCCTGGTGATTGGCCCAAAGTCACCCAGCTGGTTTTCATGTCTAAGGCAAGACTAGAACTCACCATCTCCTGGTGATTGGCCCAAAGTTACCCAGCTGGTTTTCATGTCTAAGGCAAGACTAGAACTCACCATCTCCTGGTGATTGGCCCAAAGTCACCCAGTCGGCTTTCATGCTTGAGATGGGACTAGAACTCACCGTCTCCTGGTGATTGGCCCAAAATCATCCAGTCAGCTTTCATGCTTGGGGTGGGACTAGAACTCACCGTCTCCTGGTGATTGGCCCAAAGTCACCCAGTCGGCTTTCATGCTTGAGCTGGGACTAGAACTCACTGTCTCCTAGTGATTGGCCCAAAGTCACCCAGCTGGTTTTCATGCCTAAGGCGGGACTAGAACTCACTGTCTCCTGGTGATTGGCCCAAAGTCACCCAGCTGGTTTTGATGCCTAAGGCAAGACTAGAACTCACCGTCTCCTGGTGATTGGCCCAAAGTCACCCAGTCCTAGGACTATACTTCTATTGTTTGAGGGGAAAAAATAAGTCCCAGGGGACCGAACCAGATTCACGGCTGAACAAACCCTGGTTCGTGCTTTTTACACGGCACATGGATGTGAGACTGTTAGCGTCTTTTCTCTATGGCTGAAAGACCAATGAAAGCCATAGCCTGGGACATTTAAAATGTTCTTCAGTGCGTCCTGAACTTACAGTTCTTGGTCCCTTTCAAGACTGCTGTTTTCGCTTTTACAGCTGATTGTGAAAGAGACTCTGGGTGTTTCTAAAGAAGCTTATTTCAATGCAATCGGATTGCTCTTTTAAATAAAAAATAAAATAGTTCACCTCCCCAGAAAAGCCAATGTCCTTGTTCCTCAGCCATATCCTTGTAGCTAGTGCACAAAGGCCAGAGAATAAGGAAATGTACAGCGTTTGGCACCGGGTCCCTCTCAAACTAGTTTTTCAACATTTTGCAATAAGGTCTGGTCATGTGATAAGCAAGAAAGGAAGATTAACAATCACCCTTTGCCAGCAAGGAGGGCGTGTTGAAGAAAATCGTTGGCTTTTTTAAAAAAATAAAATAAATAAATTGAAATAAAATTTTAAAAAATCTATAAATATGGTGGTCTGATTACAAAAGCAGAGAGAGAGAGCACGTTATTCCACCAGAGAGGGCTGCAGGCAGAAATGGGGTCACACAGACACAAAAAGAAATCAAGGACCAAAGCGTCACACCTTTTTATATAATAATAATAATAATAATAATAATAATAATAATAATAATAATAATAATAATAATAATAATAATAATAATAATAATAATAATAACAATAGTAAAGTTGGAAAGAAACCTTGGAGGTCATCTAGTCCAACCCCCCTGCTCAGGCAGGAAACCCTATACCACTTCAGACAAATGGCTGTCCAGTCTCTTCTTAAAAACTTCCAGTGTTGGAGCATTTACCACTTCTGGAGGCAGGTTGTTCCACTGGTTAATTGTTCTAACTCTCAGGAAGTTTCTCCTTAGTTCTAGGTTGCTTCTCTCCTTTGATGAGCTTCCATCCGTTGCTTCTTGTCCTGCCTTCAGGCGCTTTGGAGAATAGCTTGACTCCCTCTTCTTTGGGGCAGCCCCTGAGATATTGGAACACTGCTATCATGTGGGAGATAACAGAATAACAGAGTTGGAAAGGGACCTTAGAGGTCATCTAGTCCAACCCCCCTGCTCAGGCAGGAAACCCTATGCCATTTCAGACAAAGGGCTGTCCAGTCCCTTCTTAAAAACTTCCAGTGTTGGAGCATTCACCACTTCTGGAGGCAGGTAATTCCACTGGCTAATTGTTCTCACTGTCAGGAAGTTTCTCCTTCGTTCCAGGTTGCTTCTCTCCTTTGATGAGCTTCCATCCGTTGCTTCTTGTCCTGCCTTCAGGCGCTTTGGAGAATAGCTTGACTCCCTCTTCTTTGGGGCAGCCCCTGAGATACTGGAAGGCTGCTATCATGTCCCCCCTCGTCCTTCTCTTCATTAAACTAGACATACCCAATTCCAGCAGCCATTCCTTATATGCTTTAGTCTCCAGTCCCCTAAATCGCTGATTTAAAGAAAAAAGCAACCCTGGATTAGCAGAACTGAAGACAAGGAGAACTTAGATCCAGGGAGGTCAGCTCTGAAAAAATGACTCCAGAATGACTTGCCTGAGAAGGAAAAAGCAGAAATAAGATTGGCTTACAAGGCACGAGGACGACAGAATCAAAATAAGGAAGCAGTGGGCTGTTCAACTTTTCTCTTCTCCAAGCAATGGAAAATATTGGGGTCAATAATCCACAGCTGGGACGGGTGTGGTGAAGTTTGCAAAGCGGCCGATGATGGAGATTTGTCTCCTCTTGGATTGCAGAGTAAAAGAGCTGGGAGGTCTTCTAGCCCAACCGCCTACTCAGACAGCCATTCTGAACAAATAGCTCTCCAAATTCTTCTTAAAAACCTCCAGTGATGGAGCACCCACAACTTCTGAACACACCCACAACTTCTGGACATTTCTCCTGAAAGTTCTAGGTTGCTTCTCTCCATGACGAGTTTCCATTCGTTGCTTCTTTGTTTGCTTTCAGGAGCTTCGGAGAATAGGTTGACTCCCCCCCCTTCCTTGTGGCACCCCCTTAGATACTGGAACACTGTTATGTCACCCCCTAGTCTTCTAATATTTGAGGGGCTGCCACAAAGAATTGGAGGACAATCTATTCTCCAAAGTAACTGATGCAAATCTGTGCAGCAGAGTTTCAACGTAGAACGAAGGAGAAATTTCCTGACGGTAAGAACAATTAACCAGTGGAACAACCTGCCTCCAGAAGTGGTCGGGTGCTCCATCACTGGAGGCTTTTAAGGAGACCCTATACCATTTGTCAGAAATGGTATAGGGTCTCCTGCCTGGGGTGGACTAGATGACCTCCAAGGTCCCTTCCAAATTTGTTATTCTGTTATTTTTAAACAAACACTGTGTTATTGTCCAACTTCTGGAGATGTCATTCTTGGAGGCAAACTTCCGAAAGGTGAAATGTAATGTTGATTAACTCAGGAAAAGAAGGTAATGTTTTTGTGGCGCAGTGGAAAAGCATAAACCCTCCTGTGATGACGGGGCCTTTCGACGTGGGAAAAAAGGAATCGTCTCCAGAAATCCTCAGAGAACGCTTGGGAATTATTTCAAAATAAGTTTGGGTAAGGCCATTTCAAAAACTGCAACGAAATGCCCTTGGTGATATGAAGAAAGCTGTTGTTGTTGTTTTTATTTCCCATTTGTCAGGTCTCCTCTTTCCAAATCTATAGCTATTTCTAGCCACAATATATTTAAATGCAATTCTCATCCTCTCCGTTATAGCAACCTCAGGGCAGATAAAATATTGCCTCTGGACACAACTGAAACATCAGGCTGGAACGGAGAAGCTCATAGCTAAGAAAGTGAGGACAAATAAAGGGAAATATTTCTTCACCCAGAGGGTCGTTGACTTATGGAATTCACTTCCAGAAGAGGTCATGACAGCTGTCAGCCTTGACAGTTTCAAGGCAGGGCTAGATAGATTCATGGAGGCCAAGTGTATCGGTGGTTATTAAAATGGATGTCCATGTGCCGCCTCTATGTTGGTTGAGGCAGGCAGGATTCCCTTGAGTCCCATTTGTTGGGGGTCAAGGGAAAGGGAGGGTTTTGCCTTCTCTTTCTGCTCAAGATCCCCATGTACAATTGGTGGGCCACTGTGTGACACAGAATGCTGGACTCGATGGGCTTTGGCCTGATTCAGCATGGCTCTTCTTACGTTCTTATGTTCTTAGAACGGATTTTGACAATGTAAGAGCCCTGAAAGGCATTCGCTCATATTGAGATCAATTTATATAATACTCCGATAAAACAGATCCTTGTCAGCAGTGGTGGGATTCAAATAGGTGAACAACTGGTTCCCTGGCTGGATGCCGCTTCCAGAAGTCCATTCTGGGCCTGGGCAACAAAAAATTAGCTACCGGTTTTGCCGAAATGGTGTGAATTGGCTGAATCCCACCGTTGCTCTGCCTTTGCAGAAATTTGTTTTGACTTCTGGTTTGATGGCCACAAGCCTTAACCTTCAAGAAAAACCATGTTAGTTAGCTGGTGCAACAGTGCTAGAAAAAGGGAAAGCTGCCCAGCGGTTGCACACTTTGGAGCTAATTCAAAGTTTCTCTCTTCTTTTGCTACTCACAAAGTTTGCCGTTGCTTCCCGCATACCCCGAGGCTCTTGACTAACAAGAGTTCGCTTAGCAAACCGTTCGCAGTTACAACAGCTCTGAAAATAGTGACCTATCGCCATTTTTCACACTGTTTCACTGAACAACGGGGTTGCTAACTTAACAACCGCTTTGCCATTCGCTTGGCGAGAAAGGTCGTAAAATGAGGCAACGGCCCAGTTAACAAATACCTCGCTTAGCCACCAGAATCTGAGGCTCGCGTGTGGCGGTAAGTCAAGGGGTGCCTGTGTCGCTGAGCTAGGGTGTGACTTCAAGGCCATCTTTTCCGTAAAGTCTTTCCTGCAAGATTCAGCTTCGTGGAAGCTTAAGACGAAAAGAGGAATATCAGGAGGATGAACAATTTGTGCAAGTGGACAATGGCGTGTATTGTTGGTCTCAGCTTCCCGGCAGGAGGACGTTCGCACACAGTGTGGTTTCTTGATAACACGAGAACAGCCCACTCAGCGAAATGTTTGGGAATTGCCAGAGGAGCAAAGTACGTGAGCACGGCGTGGAAGGCCTTGGTAAGTAGCTTGATGAGGTGGAATGGGTACAGTCAGCTCCCTGGAAAAGAGCGTTGTGTACGCACACCGTGGAAGGACAGGAGTTAACAACCTTATTTGTATGTTTGTGGAGAAGAGGAGAGCAGCAGGCTTTTTATAACACTAATCCAGGGGAGAGGTTTACTAAATAAACTCTGATGGTTTTCCTCCTCCTCCTCCTCCTCCTCCCTCCACAACCCCCCTTCCCTTCTAGCATGGATGATATCATCTAGTTTGGTAAAGAAACGTCTGCCAGGAAACAGCCAAGCTCAGAGAACACCAAGGACCCCACAATCCTTTTCCTCCTCCTCCTCCTCCTCCTCCTCCTCCTCCTCCTCCTCCTCCTCCCTCCACAACCCCCCTCCCTTCTAGCACAGATGATATCATCTAATTTGGTAAAGAAACGTTTGCCAGGAAACAGCCAATCTCAGAGAGCACCAAGGACCCCACAATCCTTTTCCTCCTCCTCCTCCTCCTCCTCCTCCTCCTCCTCCTCCTCCTCCTCCTCCTCCTCCTCCTCCTCCTCCCTCCACAACCCCCTTCCCTTCTAGCATGGATGATATCATCTAGTTTGGTAAAGAAACGTTTGCCAGGAAACAGCCAAGCTCAGAGAGCACCAAGGACCCCACAATCCTTTTCCTCCTCCTCCTCCTCCTCCTCCTCCCTCCACAGCCCCCTCCCTTCTATAGCACAGATGATATCATTTAATTTGGTAAAGAAACGTTTGCCAGGAAACAGCCAAGCTCAGAGAGCACCAAGGACCCCACAATCCTTTTGCTCCTCCTCCTCCTCCCTCCACAACCCCCCTCCCTTCTAGCATGGATGATATCATCTAGTTTGGTAAAGAAACGTCTGCCAGGAAACAGCCAATCTCAGAGAGCACCAAGGACCCCACAATTCTTTTGCTGCTGCTGCTGCTCCTCCTCCTTCTCCTCCTCCTCCTCCTCCTCCTCTTCCTTCTCCTCCATCCACAACCCCCTTCCCTTCTAGCATGGATGATATCATCTAGTTTGGTAAAGAAACGTCTGCCAGGAAACAGCCAAGCTCAGAGAGCACCAAGGACCCCACAGTCCTTTTCCTCCTCCTCCTCCTCCTCCTCCTCCTCCTCCTCCTCCTCCTCCTCCTCCTCCTCCTCCTCCCTCCACAACCCCCCTCCCTTCTAGCACAGATGATATCATCTAGTTTGGTAAAGAAACGTCTGCCAGGAAACAGCCAAGCTCAGAGAGCACCAAGGACCCCACAGTCCTTTTCCTCCTCCTCCTCCTCCTCCTCCTCCTCCTCCTCCTCCTCCTCCTCCTCCTCCTCCTCCCTCCACAACCCCCCTTCCCTTCTAGCATGGATGATATCATCTAGTTTGGTAAAGAAACGTCTGCCAGGAAACAGCCAAGCTCAGAGAACACCAAGGACCCCACAATCCTTTTCCTCCTCCTCCTCCTCCTCCTCCTCCTCCTCCTCCTCCTCCTCCTCCTCCTCCTCCTCCTCCTCCTCCCTCCACAACTCCCTTCCCTTCTAGCATGGATGATATCATCTAGTTTGGTAAAGAAACGTTTGCCAGGAAACAGCCAAGCTCAGAGAGCACCAAGGACCCCACAATCCTTTTCCTCCTCCTCCTCCTCCTCCTCCTCCTCCTCCTCCTCCTCCTCCTCCTCCTCCTCCTCCTCCCTCCACAACCCCCCTCCCTTCTAGCACAGATGATATCATCTAGTTTGGTAAAGAAACGTCTGCCAGGAAACAGCCAAGCTCAGAGAACACCAAGGACCCCACAATCCTTTTCCTCCTCCTCCTCCTCCTCCTCCTCCTCCTCCTCCTCCTCCTCCTCCTCCTCCCTCCACAACCCCCTTCCCTTCTAGCATGGATGATATCATCTAGTTTGGTAAAGAAACGTCTGCCAGGAAACAGCCAAGCTCAGAGAGCACCAAGGACCCCACAATCCTTTTGTTGCTGCTGCTGCTGCTGCTCCTTCTCCTCCTCCTCCTCCACATCTTTTTTACATCATGGTGACCAAAACTGGATGCAGGATGTGAGGGGAGAAAAAAAGAACCCAACGAGAAAAAAGCACGAGAACAAAACTGAAAAGACGTTTCCACAGGACTTCTTCGGCCATGAAAGCTGAGTCGGCGAAACCAGTGCAAAATGGACGCCTCTCTGGGGCGAGGGCGTTCGAGGGAGCCACGTGTTGGGCTGAACCAGAGCTGAGACGTCCCAGTGAGGTGACTGGGTTTTTCAAAAGCAGCAGAATGGGGATTTTATTACTTTCTCCAAGGCCTGGTGCACCGGGTGCCAAAGGTTGATCACAAGGTAGAATTTTAACAGAATAAATTACCTTGAGGAGGAGAAAGTCTAAAAGAGTCCTCAACCTCGCTTGCGAGAGGACTTTAACACCTGAGGGGTGTAACTAGGTAGAAAGGCAGAGAGGAAAAGTAAGGAGGAGGTGGATGTTTATGGTCAACTTATATTTCTTTTTTTTAAAAAAAAACAAGTTTTATTGGGTTTTTTTCATTTTACAGACAAGTGCTTAAGAAACAACGTGGTGGCAGGGCAATCCATTATCCACACAACAAAGTCATACTCATAGAATTCAGATTAAATCATGAAACAAAAACCCCTCTCTTTTCCCTCTAATAACATATTACATTCAAATTAAGATATTTCAATAGGACTAGATCAATCGTATCAATCCTCAATAACTTTTCATCTAAATAGATCCACAAATCCAGATCCTGTATGAAGCTTAGTATTTCAATTACTATATTCCATATTTCTAATCTAAGTACATAGTTAACTCTTTGGGAATCTCTCCATTACCTTTTCCCTTAACATATTCAATAAACATTTATTAATATCATTTCTTCTTTTTCCCTATTCCTCCTCCATTACAAAGTGACTATCACTTCTAATATATATATATATATATATATATACATATATATATATATATATATATATATATATATATATACATATATATACATATATACATATATATATATATATATATATATATATATACATATATATACATATATACATATATATATATATACATATATATATATATATATATATTTGTTTTCTGAGGTTTTCGCGGGTGTCTGTATGCAGGTCTTTGGTTCTTCGGGTTTTCTCCCACGTAGAATTTGAAGTGTCTTGGCAACGTTTCGATGAAATCTCATTCATCATCGTCAGGCTGGTGCTTTTGGCTTCTGCTACTAGGAGCAGAAGCCAAAAGCACCAGCCTGACGATGATGAATGAGATTTCATCGAAACGTTGCCAAGACACTTCAAATTCTACGTGGGAGAAAACCCGAAGAACCAAAGACCTGCATATATATATATATATATATATATATATATATATATATATATATATATATATATATATATATATATATATATATATATATATATATATATATATATATATATATATATATATATATATATATATATATATGATATAAAATAAAAGTTTCAAGATCACCAGGAGATTTAAAAGAAATTAATTTTAATATAACCTAGCTTTCGTTGGAAACTACCAACATCGTCAGGGTTAAAAAGGCAACTAAGGAGATGTTTTAAATAGGATCAGTTAACGCCTGCGCTCGGCTCCTAGAACGCGTTACCGGTCCCAGCCGGTTAATTTGTATTCTGGGTGTTTCTCCTTCTCTGTCATTGCCTCGAACCTTCTCACCTGTTCTTTTAGTGCTAGTTCCTAAGTTAGTCAGGATCTTTTCCCTCCCTCCAATGGTGTTAACTCGAGTATTGCCTTTCCCTCTGTTACAGCTGAGTAACTGATCCTTTTATTTTATATCATGAATGTACCCAGGAGTCGTATTTTTATGGATATTATTAATCATATATATATATATATATATATATATATATATATATATATATATATATATATATATATATATATATATATATATATATATATATATATATATATATATATATATATATATATATATATATATATATATATATATATATATATATATATATATATATATATATATATATATTAGTTCATATCATAAAAGAAAAAGAACAAAGAAGAAAAAACAAAAACAAAACAGAAAAAAGTGAAAAAAGTGCCTTTCTATTTCTATTATACTTTATAATCTAACAATCAATCCCTCAATATCTATATCACATTTCTTTAACCACCTCAAAATTACTATATCCAAAACATATTAATAGATAGACAAACACCTTATTATTAAGTTCAGACCTTTAATTAATTTTTATTCAATCTAACATCTTATTTAACTGTCTTAAGCCGTAAATCAATCCATATCTAGTACCTTAAATCACATTCTTAAATCTTATTCTAGCTTTCCTTTTATGCCAAACAGGTTTCCACAACAACGCCACTATATCAATAAACAAATCATTTTTTTATGTCTTGTAGTATCCTTTGAAACAAACAGAGACGTCTTCTTTTCTGTTTTAGAGTGGTCAACTTATATTTCAAAGCACCAGAAAGCAAGATAAGAAGCAATGGGTGGAAACTAATCAAGGAGAGAAGCAACCTGGAATTAAGGAGAAATTTCCTGACAGTGAGGACAATTAACCAGGGGAACCACCTGCCTCCAGAAGCGGTGAATGCTCCAACACTGGAGGTTTCTAAGAGACTGGATGGTCACTTGTCTCAAATTGTATAAAGTCTCCTGCTTGAGCAGGGGGATAGACTACTAAAAGACCTCCAAGATCCCTTTCAGCTCTATTCTAATTGATTGATTGAGTGAGTGAGTGAGTGGTTGAAATAAGATGGAAGATTTACGACCAACACACACAACAAGGGTTACACTGTCCTGCCCACTGAAATCAAAGTTTGGCTGACCCTAGTCTCCTTCACACTTTCAGGAAGAATCAAGGATGGGAGGCCACCATGAGTTCCCAAAGAACTTTAGCCCAAATGTGAAATGGAGGTCTTTAGATTAGGGGTAGTGTCAAACTCACCACGCCACGTGACGTGTCACGATGCAGCGTGACTTTTTTCCCCATTGCAATGGGTTGGGCACAGTTTCGCCAGGACCGCATCCGGCCAGCGAGCCAGCAGTTTGACACCCCTGCTCTAGATTCAGTGCTTCTCCATAGAACAGGCATAGAACAAGAAGCAAATCACGATAGCTTTGTTGAATCCGGAACAAAGGCAGACAGAACTCAAATTGGACAACGCTTTTATTGGACACCTCCCATCCCCAAAAAAGAACACCTGCTTTTAAGGAAACAGGTAAAAGAGAAGCATCAGAAATGTTTATATTAGGCTTCCAACCAGGGCCAGCTGAAGGTGCTTTGAGCCGCATGGACCGATGGTGCCATCTCCTGCCATTGAAAAGGTTTGCATTTTGTAGAATGATCTGGAAGGAGGGCTGGTGTTGGTGTCCCGTAAGCTTTGACACCTTAGGTTGGCCACCTAAGTCCACACCTTAGTATGGACCAACTCCCAGAAGCATGGCTGGCTGGAGAATTCTGGAAGTTGAAGTCCTTTTACTTTACTTTACTTTATTTTGATTTATATGCCGCCCTTCTCCTCAGACTCAGGGCGGCTCACAGCAAATAATACAAGTACAAAATATAAATTAGTTAAAATAATAATATACAATATAAAAAACAATAAAACAATACCCACTCATACAACATACAGTCCCAATCAAAGGCCCAGGGGCAGAGCGCAGCTCACAAGCCCCAAGCCTGTCTGCATAGATGTGTTTTTAAAAGTTTTCGGAAAGCTAGGAGGGAAGGAGCAGTACGAACCTCTGAGGGAAGTTGGTTCCAGAGGGCTGGGGCAGCAACAGAGAAGGCCCTAACCCTAGGTCCTGCCAAACGGCACTGTCTAACAGACGGGACCCGTAGGAGGCCAACCCTGTGTGCCCTGACCGGTCGCTGGGATTCATGGGGCAGGAGACGGTCCCGCAAGTATCCAGGCCCAGGCGTCTTCAGGTTGAGAAACCCTGCCTTAGACCAGGGCTCTCTCCAACTTTGGCCACTTTAAGTCTTGAGGACTTCAACTCCCAGAATTCAACAGCCAGCATGGCTGGCTAGGGAATTCTGGGAGTTGAAGTCCACGAGACTTAATAGTTGCCAAGCTTGGAAACCCCACCCTTAGACCAATGCCTACCTTCCCATGGGGGGAGGGGAGATTAAAAAAAAAGCATACAGCTAGTCCTGGACTTACCACAGTTCATTTAGTGACCGTTCGAAGTTGCGACAGCACTGGAAAAAGTGACTGATGACCATTTTTTTGCACTGCAGCAGCATCCCCTCGGTCACGTGATCAAAATTCAGAGGCTCGGCACCTGGCACGTACTTATGACGGTTGCACTGTCCCGGGGTCCGCTTGTGTGACTTTCCAACAAGCAAAAGTCAGGAAAGATCGTAAAATGGGGCAAAACTCTCTTAACAACTGTCTCACTTCGCCGTGGAAATTTCCGGCTCAATTCTGGTCGTAAATGGAGGAGTGCCTTATTTAAAAAGGAGGGGGCGTTTGCGCATTTAATCGGGACTGAGATCTTGAGATATATATATGTTTTCTGAGGTTTTCGCGGGTGTTTGTATGTAGGTCTTTGGTTCTTCGGGTTTTCTCCCACGTAGAATTTGAAGTGTCTTGGCGACGTTTCGACGAAGTCACATTCGTCATCTTCAGGCTGGTGCTTTCGGCTTCGTGCTTCTAGGAGCAATATGTGATTGCAACTGTTTCTTCCTTTTAACTGCCAGTGGGGGTTTGAACTGATTGGCTGGGAGCTCGGCTGTGTTCTGATTGGGTGGAGGTGTGTTCTGATTGGTTAGGGGGTTGGCTGTGCTCTGATTGGATGAGGGGTTAGTCTGAGTTACAGGGGGATTAGAGATGGTGAGCTGCATAGCTGTTTGGCTTTGCGTTCGTGGTCGTGCCTCATCTTCATGGTGGGTGTCAGTTTGCTTCTTGTATGGATTGGAGGGGTTTAAGGTGGCTAATGATGCAGCTGTGGTCTGGCTTCTGGTTTGTGGTCGTGCCTCATCATCGGTGTGAGTTTGGGTTTGCTTTTTGCCTGGATGTGTGGTGGTAACATCCTGTGTGGTTTTCGTGAGTGTTAGGTCTGGTGTCATTCTTTGTGTTATGGACTCGTTTGTCAATAAGGGCGGGTTTCCAAATGGCTGGTAGGTGGGAGGTATCATCTCATTTGTTCATGCTGTGAGGGCGTTTTTCTATCTCGATGGCTTCTCTGATTATTCTGTTATTAAAGTGTTCAGTTTTGGCGATAGTTCTGGTCTTTTTGAAATCAATTTCATGTCCTGTGGCTTTAAGGTGTTGGACCAGGGAAGAAGTTGGTTCCTCTTTTTTGACTGAGTTTTTGTGTTCTTCAATGCGTGCACTTATTCTTCTGTTGGTTTGTCCAATGTATGTGGTGGAGCAAGCAGTACATGGGATTTCATATACTCCTTGATTTTCTAACTCAATTTTGTCTTTGGGGTTTCTTAGAATATATATATTCGGCATTTTCCAGACACCACCCCCACCATCGCAACATCCTTGGTGCGTGAAACCCATCCAGAAGAAATCTAGAAGGAAAAACCTTATCCCCTTTTAGTGTTCAGGGAGGAGAGAACTACGGAATAGGTCCCGGATTCTCTACTTATCTCCACTTATGCCTCTTTATTTTATTTTGTAGCTCCAGGCCCTGCATAAACGTAGCTGGCAGGCCTGCCTTATTTTCACAGAATTGCTGTCATCACGAATCACAAAAGGCTGAATGTACAGCAATGTGGCTCTTTGAAGATCAACGGTTTAGATGTGTGACATTCAGTTACTTATCGTATTCATCGCCTCTTTCCTTTCCCAGAGTTACGTATACCGATGGCTTCTTTCCTTCCTCGGAGTGCCATTTTTCAGAGAACTACTGTCATGGTTCCGACAGATGAAATTCTTCAAAAGAATTTCGAGGCATTGTTTACCTTAAAGAATCTTTATTTTGAGTAGCATAACATCGACACTGCATAATTGCAGCCAAATACTGAATTCCCCTCCCCTGAGCACATAATATCAAAGCACAATTCCCTCCTCCAATTAACGGTCATAAATCACATTCCCCAATTAGCTTGAAGCACAGGCTTCCTCTCCAGTTCTCCAGCCCAATTCTTATCATCTCTTATTTCAACAACCTTGATTCTCACGATAGGTTTAGTGTTGTTATGTCTAGCTGGACTCTCGTTCACATCCCCCCCTCCCAGCATCATCCAACTTTAAAAGCAAAAGGTAAAAGATGGCTACATTTCACTCTGTTGTCAATGCAAAAACATCTGACGTTAGCAGCGTTAACAACTACAGGATACAGGCTGTCCTCGGCTTATGACTACAATGGAGTCCAACATTTCTGTTGGTAAGTGAGACATTTATTAAGTGAGTTTGGGCCCATTTTTCCCGCTTGCTTGCCACAGTTATTCAGGGAACCACCGCCATTGATAAGTTAGCAACGCGTTCGATAATGTGAATCTAACTTCCCCTGTTGACTTTGCTTGTCCGAAACTCGCAAAAGGAGGATCACATGACCTCTGGGACACCGCAACTGTCATAAGTACATGTCAGTTGCCAAGCGTCTGAATTTTGATCACATGACCACGGGGATGCTAGAGTGTGAAAAAGGGTCCTAAGATATTTTTTAGTTTTAATAACAAAACAACAAAGTTGAGAGGGACCTTGTATGTCTTCTCCTCAGGCAGGAAACTCAGACAAATGGCTGTCCAGTCTCTTCTTTAAAACCTCCAGTGTTGGAGCATTCACCGCTTCTGGGGGCAGGTTGTCCCACTGGTTAATTGTTCTGACTGTCAGGAAGTTTCTCCTTAGTTCCAGATTGCTTCTCTCCTTGATGAGTTTCCATCCATTGCTTCTTGTCCTGCCTTCAGGTGCTTTGGAGAATAGCTTGACTCCCTCTTCTTTGGGGCAGCCCCTGAGATATTGGAACACTTCCATCATGTCACTATAATCCTTCTTTTCATTAGACATACCCAATTTCTGGAACTGTTCTTCATGTTTTAGCCTCCAGTCCCATAGAGGTCCTTGTTGCTTGTTTTTATAAGCCAGAACAAATATCTTTAAAAAGTGTTGGCAAAGCACAGGTATGACTTCCCACATAATCTAATGAAGTGTTAGCTACACTGGTTAGAAATTTAGGGAGCTACCGAAAGGGTGCCAACATGGACACGGTGCAATGTGCATTTTTTCCTATACTGATAAATAGCACAACATAATCCATCTTTTTTTAGGTAGCAATTTGATAGAGAGGAAAAAAATAACAAGAACACGAAGGTCCTTCTCCTCCTGCTGGTTACTAATAATTCTGAACATTAACCGCCCTGCCCTCTGTGAGCAGTTCTGTTATCAGAAGACAAAGGCTCTAATTAATAAGTAACTGCAATCTAATCAGTATTTTTAGCCCCATAAACTCCATTGCATTGGTAAGAACAATTTGCTAATTTTCTGCTCCTTTTTAGATAAAAAGCGTTGGCATAGCTGAACCATTTCCCCTTATATCAACAGGGAGATATCATTTCAAGCCGTTTCCCCAACCTGTGATGCTTGATACTCAAAGCAGGAAAGCTTTCGATATGAATTGGCTGAGCCAGTAATGCTGGCAGAATCACAATTTTCTTAGGGAACACAGCCAGCTTACTGCAGTGTAAGGTGCGGGTCTAGAATCCAGGAGACAGTAAGTTCTACTCCAGGGCTTTTCAACCTTTTCACCCATTGTACCACTATTAGGATATGGCAATATCCGAGTACCACCAGTCGCCTAGCAAGGTGTCAAAAACCTGATGACCCCCCCCCCAAAAAAGGAAAAAAGTGATGAAGTACAGGTAGTCCTCGACTTATAACAGTTTGCTTAGTGACTCTTTGAAGTTACAATGGCACTGAAAAAAGTGCCCCCCCAAGCCACAGCTGAGCAAGATACCTGCCTACCTGCCCGGTGGCGCTCTTCCTCCTGTCCGAGGTTTCCATTATTGTGAGCATTTCTGTTGAGGATTGGCAGCGGGGGTGAGGTGTGTGTGTGTGTGTGTGTGTGTGGTTTTATCCCCCCCCCCCGTCTGATGGGTGGTTGCAGCAGGTTTTGGTCACCTCACATGACCCTGGGACATTGTGACCGTCATAAATATGAATCAGTGGCCAAGCATCTGAATGTAAATCACAAGACCTTGGAGATGCTGCAACATTCCAGCTGATTGGTGCTTCTTCTGAGCTCAGCAGAAACGCCAGGATCAGTGCTGCTTTCCAGCTGATTGGTGCTTCTTCAGGGCTCAACAGAAGTGCCAGGATCAGTGCTGCTTTCCAGCTGATTGGTGCTTCTTCAGGGCTCAACAGAAGTGCCAGGATCAGTGCCGAGCTCCAGCTGGAGCCTGGCGCTGATCCTGGTGCTTCCACTGAGCCCCGACAGCCCCGAAGAAGCGCCGATCAGCTGGAGAGCGGCACTAATCCTGGCACTTCCGCTGAGCTCTGACAGCCCTGCAGCTCCAGCCGTCTCTCGCTCAGGCTTGTGCGATGCTGCCACCGGTTCAGCTCATTCCCCTCATTCCCGCTACCACTTTTCTGGGATGGTCACGTACCACCTGCCAGGTGCCAATGTACCACAGGTGGTACCCGTACCACTGGTTGAAAAGCCCTGTTCTAGTCCACCTTAGGCACAAAAGCCAGCTGGGTGACTTTGGGGTATTCATAAAATCCGGCTGGGTGATTTTGGGCCAATCAACAGGAGACAGTGAGTTCTAGTTTGCCATTCAGAAAGTTACAAATGGATTAGGGCAGTGTTTCTCAACCTTGACCATTTTAAGGCATGTGGACTTCAACTCCCAGAATTCCACAGCCAGCAATGCTGGCTGTGGAATTCTGGGAGTTGAAGTCCACATGCCTTAAAATGGTCAAGATTGAGAAACACTGGATTAGGGGATTGTTGCAATTTGGAAAATTTGTACTTTTGATGTAGAAACTGAAAAAAAGAAGTATATCATTAAATACTAGGAAACAACTGAAAAAGAACTAAATCCGCGTTGAATTGGGAACTGAGATTCTTTGAATGAGCACTAGAGGAGGCTAAAAGACTAGAAAGAATAAAAAAAATATATTGTAAGTGACTCTTTAAAACAAAGGTTTTAAAACAGTTAACCGTGGTAGTTTTTGAGTTGCTTAAAAAGTTGTTTGTAAAACTGATCCTTAGAGTTGTATTGCAGGATATATGATGATTGCTTTTTAATATGAACTTATGTTTGATGTTGATGGTTTTAATAAAATAATTTTAAAAAAAAAGTTGTTTGTAAAATGGACATCAAGACACCAAGATTAACACTAGAACAACAATCCAGCACTAAACAATACCCTAATCAGGGAACCACCAACTCAGGCAAACAACGTGCTTTTTCAAGACAGACTTGGAATATTGCATCCAGTTTTGATCGCCACGATATAAAAAGAGATGTTGAGATTCCGGAAAGAGTGCAGAGAAGAGCCACAAAGATGATCAGGGGGTTGGAGGCTAAAACATAGAAGGAACGGTTGCTGGAATTGGGTATGTCTAGTTTAACGAAGAGAAGGACGAGGGGGACATGATAGCAGTCTTCCAATAGCTCAGGGGCTGCCCCAAAGAAGAGGGAGTCAAGCTATTCTCCAAAGTGCCTGAAGGCAGGGCAAGAAGCAACGGATGGAAACTAATCAAGGAGAGAAGCAACCAAGAATTAAGGAGAAACTTCCTGACAGTTAGAACAATTAATCAGTGGAACAACCTGCCTCCAGAAGCTGTGAATGCTCCAACACTGAAAGTTTTTAAGTAGAGACTGGACAGCCATTTGTCCGAAATGGTATAGGGTTTCCTGCCTGAGCAGGGGGTTGGACTAGATGACCTCCAAGGTCCCTTCCAACTTTATTATTATTATTTATTTATTATTATTATTTATGTTTCAGTCTTCAGTTCCTTAATCATCTGTGTTGCTCTTCTCTGCAATCTTTCCAGAGTCTCAGCATCCTTTTTTTTTTTTTTTGTATCATGGTGATCAGAACTAGATGCGCTATTGCAAGTGTGGACTTTGTTGTTGTTAGTTGCGAAGTCGTGTCCGACCCATCGCGACCCCATGGACAACGTTCCTCCAGGCCTTCCATGGTCCTCTACCATCTTCTGGAGTCCATTTAAGATCACACCTACTCCTTCAAAGCGTGGACTTACCAAGGCAGTAATCTCATGTTTGATACCGGTGATGATTGGACTGTACACTTGGAGTACTGTGTACAGTTCTGGTCACCGCACCTCAAGAAGGATATAATGGAACTGGAAAAGGTGCAAAAAAGGGCAACAAGAACGATCAAGGAAATGGAGCGCCTCCCTTATGAAACCAGATTGCAACGCCTTGGTCTCTTCAGCCTTGAAAGACGGCGTTTAAGGGGTGACTTGATCGAAGTGTATAAAATCATGCATGGGATAGAAAATGTGGATAGAGAAAAATTCTTTTCTCTATCACACAATACCAGGACAAGGGGGCACTCCCTAAAGTTCGTAGGTAAGAAAGTGAGGACAAATAAAGGGAAATATTTCTTCACCCAGAGGGTCGTTGATTTATGGAATTCACTTCCAGAAGGGGTCGTGACAGCTGTCAGCCTTGATAGCTTCAAGGCAGGGTCAGACAGATTCATGGATGCCAAGTGTATCGGTGGTTATTAAAATGGAGGTCCATGTGCCGCCTCTATGTTGGTTGAGGCAGGCAGGATTCCCTTGAGTACCATTTGTTGGGGGTCAAGGGAAAGGGAGGGTTTTGCCTTCTCTTTCTGCTCAAGATCCCCATGTACAATTGGTGGGCCACTGGGTGACACAGAATGCTGGACTCGATGGGCTTTGGCCTGATTCAGCAGGGCTCTTCTTATGTTCTTATGATTCTGGCATACCTTACAGTGCCGGTGCCACCCCACAAATTGTTGCACGGTGTGTTATCCTTTTTTGACGTCAGGCTCCAGGTAAAAGAAATATCGTTTTTTTTTTTTTCCATTTTTG